>JANTCA010009324.1:0-28086 GCA_024741275.1 Chironex yamaguchii
GCGACATTGCGCTAAAATCATACTTAAAAGCTTTTGTCGTCTGACACTCCTCAGAGTATGAAACGTCAGAAAGGAAATTATATGTATACGGCAACTTATTTATACGAAAAATGTAGCAAAGCTAGCCAATGCTAGACAAAAGAGGAAACAAAGAAAGAGAATATGAAGAAACAAAACATTATTGGAAGAGTCCAAGTAAAAAAACGAACTCTTTCTGCCTACAGAGTATTGGTTTTCTTGTACTCTAATTCACTTAGACGGAAGGACGATCTAGCTGTGCCAGTTATCCGAAAATTTTCATCCTTATACATTTTGGCGCATTCTCAATTTTCTAGTAGATGTTGGCCTATGGCAGAATCGCATGTTTTAGCAGTCATTTTCGCTTTGCAAGCGCAAGATGGCTGTTGTCTAGGAAGAATTGATGCTTCGGATAATTGGCACAGCTAGATCGTAAAATTCAGCTCCTTCGTCTACTGCATACCAGACTGGCGACTCTTTTCCTTTAGGACATGAACAGTAGCATCTGCGCATATCTTTCCTGGCAGACATGCTTTTTCAGCAACAGCAAAGCGATCATGAGAGTTTTCAAACTCCTGTTTGAATTTGATATTTTGCCGTTAGTAAAGCTTCCATTCAAAACCACAAACATGAAATCTTCTCAAAACGGTTGTAAATATGTACTTGTGACCAGTTAATTTTCAAGTATGCTTTATAGGTATCGTTCTATGCTCATGTCTGTATATAAATAACGTCTAAGTACTATATCATTATTCTAGTTTTCTATGGTTATTTGTGACGGTAATTTTTGCGATGCAGTCAACTTCAAGTGAAACCTCTACTTTGGAAATTGAAATGAATTTAATTGATTTTACACTAGCAGTTTTCCTGAAGGAGTTGAAATGAAGTTATGTATTGTATGAAAAAGAAATTATTAAAGGTCAAAAATATGCGATCTTTAGTGAATTTTTCCCTTGTTAAAATATATTAAAGACAACTAAACAAGTTAATTTCTTTACATAAAAGTCAAAAAATATCTTGAACTACTTGACGAAAAAAGCGAGTGACGCAAACATAAGTCAAACCAGCAAAGAAATATAATTGGTTATTCCCTCGTCATAGAAGAAAAATCTCATACTTCCGGATCAGATTTGTTAGCTTATGGGTCTTTCCTAGAATTGTGTGTAACACATGCACAGATTAATCTCTCTACCAGTGTACAAATGGTTTATTCAAATAGATTGAAAAACCTGCATTCAAAATATTTGACCTGCACCAATAATAGGGGGCTCCAAGACGATCCTGAGGAACATGTGACAGCGACTAAGATAGATCAGAGATTGCCTACCCTTTATGCAAAAGGAATGACAGAGAATCGGCAAAGCTTAAAAAAGATGTGGGTCAAACTATATTAAACGGATGGAAGGCGACTGGGGTAAACCAGCCAAATAAACAAGTTTAAAACGGTCCTTGTCAATGGATGGCAAGATCTTCCTAGTCGTCCTGTATACTTAAAACTTCCTTGGCTAGGCAATGTTTCTATCCGCATAGAAATACAGATTAGAAAAGCTGTAGGATGTTTTTAGCCTAATGTCGCAAATTTTTAAGGCGATTTTCAAGTTTTGTACCATAAAACGATTGTTCAAGTAATCTGTATTCTTTGTCTAATCTACCAAAATTTATTTTTCGTCCTTCCACGCACACATACGAACCAGAAAATAGAAATGAGAATCTTGGTATAAAAATAGTAAAGAAGCAATAAGGGCATCTTTAAATTACATGAACATGACGACATCGGCAATATGTCTGATTACTTTCGTTTCGTTCTTTACTATGTCCATTTGTTACTTATGCCATTGCTCAGTGCATTAACAATTATGTATCCTTTTTTCAAAGTAAACTTAGAATCAGCAACCTTCACGGTGAATTTTGAAAACTACCTTTTGCAAGAACAAACTGTCAAAGTATACGCGAACTTATCAGATTCACACGTCTTGGCAAAAATTGACAAAACAGCTACTTCCATCATAAGTGTTCCAGAAAGACCAGGAAAGGTGCTTTTACTTACAGGAGCATTAAATACAGGTTTTGCAGTTCCACTTAACAGGCTGCCGTCCTGTCTCCGGTAAATATTAGCAAGCATCAAAAATCCATTTAACTTGATTATGTTTCATTTCCATTCTTGTTATTTTCTGAAATGACTTTATCTTGATATCTAAGTTATTTCTCTTCCACATGTTAGAGGAGTTTTCATCTGAAGGTAACGTGTCCCATTGTTGGTAGACGGACAAGTCCCTGATTTCTCACGTCAAGAAAATATGCTTGCAATTAATTTGGACCTGTGCATGTTGTGTGACAGAATACCTATTTCTGAGCTTTTCCCACATAATTACTCTTATTCAAGGTTTATCTTACTATATCAGGATACGTTTTACATGAGATAAAGCCTTTTACTTCCTCGTCGTAAACTTGCCCAAATCAGAAAGACGAATATAGGAGCTTCTTACAGTAAACGGGTATTTGATATTGAGGATAGAATTTGTTATACTTAAATGTGACATTTTTAATGTCACTGTTGAGTTCTTCCTTGTCATACTTCATCATAAAAACAAGTCAACGGATTTCTGAATGCAATCACTCGGACCTTGTATTCACCATGAAACAGTTGAAGGATAGAAACATTTTTAAAAATGTAATCTGTAGTTTTTATCGTTAGATTTTAAGACATTATCTCACTATGAGTATCAATTTAACTCGCTTAGATGTATTTAACTTCTATACAAAAATCTTGGTTTATAATAAGATCCACACGAAAGACAACATATACAATTTTCAAACGCACGACTCCCCTTTACTAGTGCTTATTTTTAGTTCCTCTTCTTGACTTGTTTCTCCACAGCGATTTTAGCAACTGCAATGGCATTACCCTCTCAGTTTGGGTTAAATTTGTTCCACAAAAGTACCTAAAAACAACATCATCCTGGATGCCAATCGTTATGACAAGTACCTGGAACTACGTCGGTTTCTATTTTGGTTATTCTACAGAAAATCAGTTCTATAAATGTCTTATGACAACACAAACAGCTGCTCTTCACAAAAATCTCTATTTGAAGGCCTCGGAGTATAAACAGTGGACGCATTTCACATGTGTTTATTCTAAACTCCAAGGCACTGTGTCGATTTTCATCCAGGGAGAGCAATACCAGACATCTCAGGTAGGAGTATAGGATACAAATATTTACTAAGTTTCATTTTCCCAACAGCAGAATTAAAGTTATACTATTATTATAATGTTCAAAAGTGCCAAAAAGTTTATTCAATGTAATAACTAGATTCTTTGCAGGTAAGTTGAAATTAGATTCTTCGACCAAACAAATCCATTAATCAGATAAACGTGACAAAAATATGACATCACAATATTGGAACCCAAAATACATACACCATGTGCACACTGAGTCCTTATTTTGCTTAATGAAACAGATGTATCGCAAGTGCTATGATCTACTGACTTAAATTAAAGCAATGCAGTTTGTGTATGGTTGTCAAAATCTAAAATCTGCTGCGAATTGATCTTCAACGCTTAAACATACGCTTCGATGGATCTAGAGGCAGAGTGAAACCGAATGTGTGAAGCGAGGAAAATATAAACATAATCAGTTGGGAAAAGGTAAGAAACTGTTGTACAAGGTACTACCCCTAAGTGAATGTGTTGTCTGCTGTACGTTTTGCCTTGGGGAATGGGAAAAACGTAATTTTTTACTCCCGAAGAAAAAGACGGACTGGTTGCAAATCGTTTTAAAATCAAAACTGTTTTACAAGTTCCCTGTACTATTGACAGAAAACAAACAAACCACGAACGCTTGAGACCAAAGATTAGGAAGGGCTACATCCGGTAGATTTTACTGTTTTGAAACATGACAAATGTGGTATTCATGTCTTATTTCTAGCTTACAAAGCCAAAAACGGTTTACCCTAATGCGGATAACATATTTGTTGGAAGGTACACTGGTGTAGGCTCGACCTACTACATTGATGACTTGGCCATATGGGATAAAGCTTTATCTGCAGCTGATGTTAAAGTCTTATACCGTGGTATGTATTTTGATGCTTACAGAAATATACTTGTATGGGTTAACACCTTTATCTTCCAAACTGAAGTCTCTGACCGCCATCTTGATGGGTTTTTGTTACCTCAAACATCTAAGCAGAAATGTTTTAGAGCTTTTAATGACATTAAACTTTGATTAACAACTCATCTAATTGTGCTGTTTGTCAAAGTGTCATATACTTTCATCAGATTGCTTCGGAGCATTTTACTAAGTAATTGATAAGTGAATGCCATTCATCCAACGAATTGTGAACATTCTTTAATAGTAAATTACACATTACCTTAATATCACTTTGCATACTTTTACGTTTGTACGCAGAACGTATTCCAAACGAATGTCCAACAGTAAATCTATAAGTTGAAAGAAAAAAAACCTTTTACAAAGAAAAAGGTGTGAGAAAGTGAACTGTTTATGTTTGTAAACTTGTGAAAACTATATTCCATTCCGATAAGTATTTTAGATGTTAATTACAATGGTAGCAGGATATAGAGTTGTTTGAATCCCTTTAAATGTAGGCATTTTTCATTTTTTGGGAGTGTGCGTAATTTCCAAGTTCTAATGAAAGCAGCTATGTTTTTTCTTAATTTGTCAAGATTCTCAACTTTTCCACCTCAAACTCTAACAAAAGGCAGGAGCGAATTGTATTTGAATGCATCAGGTGCACCTTTCTCAGATTTTGTACTCAGACGTAAATCCTGGCTTTTAGATTCGGAAAATAACTAGTTAAATGCAGTTTCTTCCTTCTTTTTACGTAAACAACTTCAGTCACATTACTTCGCAATATATTTCAATATTTGGTAATTTGTGAGTACAACCCGGCTTTTTGGATGTCTACTTGTGAAAATGTTGTAACAAGTGAATTTATTTGCCGTTGATGAAGGTGCCGGCTTTGTTTAATGAGAATTTAAATGACTTGTTGGCAAAAATATTACACTCATTGTTCAATGAGAAGTAATACAATTTACGTTCTTATTTTGTCTGTGAGTTTGCCGTACAATATTTGTTTGCTTCATGCTTTTCTCCCAATCTTCGAACATGAGCATACCAGTAAGACATTATCTCCAAAAAAAATGTTTTCTTTTCTGTACAGACACACGACATGTACTATAAAGTGGCACGAAGAAGGAGGCTGTTGTCAGAGAACGTTTTTCCATTTATTGACATGCTAAATTGTTGCAGAGACTTTAAATTGCACCCACAAATAGTTTGTCAGAAATGATAAACAAATGCTATTAAGATCACATGTACCTTTGTTTTGGTCTGTTGATAAGGAAATGTGATTGTACTATTAATGTAAAAGTTAAGTAAGTACAAGAACGTCATAAACAGTGAACAAGTTTCGTTAACCAGCAAGAACACGGTGTACATTTTGTGGAATTTGGTTAAATACTCATTTGTAATGTCTGAATGTCCAGCCTACTAACAACTCGCGTTTAGAAATAATTTACAATTTTGCATTCTTTACGACCAATGTAATTAATAGGTCTTACGCAGTTTGTAAAACACTTGTAGAAGCAAATGTAAAACTCTATTAGTTGACAGGTTTAAGTTTGCAAAGTATGTAAATTCAAATGTATGTCAAAAAGAGTAAGACAAATCTGCATGTTTTACTCTCCCTGGAATCCTTTGAAGTCAACTACATGGGATGAGGTGGTATGCTCCTTTGGACTCTACATGTATCTATCAAGAGGAAAACCAATGACACATGAAATCATTTTGTGCAGTTGTCTAAACAGCGTTACTCTGCACATCTAAAGCTGCATTCTATAATAGCCTCCAGTCCGTACGGTGGTGTCATTATGGTTACACATAGCCACGCAAAACAAGCACATGCTTTGCAAAAGAGCAACAGTGTTGTGAAATATCTCTGCCATGCTCAACGCACACAAAAATAAGCTACATATACAACCAAAAGTATTCGCCACGTTACTGATGCTCCACCATCAAATGTACTATCTGACTCAGACGTCAATGATAACTATGTGTTTACACTCAACAGAACGAATAACAACTCTGCAACTGAATGACAGTCACGTAAAGACAATCACTGCTACTTCTGATGCAATTATTAAACCGCTGTCTTACTATAGGATTTATATTTAAGGTGCATTCACTTCACAGAAATCGACATTGTGTACTCCTGTGAAAGCCTGGGGAAATTTAAAGTGACTCTGTCGTTAAGAACAAGGCAATTGTTGCACATCAAAGATATTCTGTTTGTTCCTACGAGAGATAGAGGCTTAAAGAGCTATACAGGTATCAGCGATTTGTTGTTACTAAGGGTTGGCAGCTACAGTGCAAGCACTCACTAGTATATATATACTGGCCACTTGTTATGCAAACTTTTTAATTACATTGGAAAGCTCAAACTTGTCAACCTAAACTGGTTACCAGATAGCCTGTTTATACGAGGTTAGCCCAAGCAGTTAATCGGATTGGCTTGTGTAAGCCGAGATCTGTGCAAACCAAGAAACCGTGTCACTACTATTGTGATTGTTGTTGTTGATTCGAAATTCCAACCGAGGACTATGAGACTAAATACGGCTTGAAAATGTAATTTCTATAATTATAGTGGCACATTGCAGCTTTAATTAAGATCTAATTATTGTATAGAGGTGACTTTACATATGTTTCTCTTGTAATCGCACATTTGTTGCCAATTTTGTGTTTATTGATACATGTTGTCTCCTGTGTCTTTCCGGGCTCGCCTCCCTCTCTCTAGTTGGCTAACAGATTTGGTATCAAAAATCAACGCAGAATGCTTATCTATTTCAAACGATACCCCTTGCGCACCTCCCTCTGTTTCCCCCGTCTATTCTTAACTTTCCAACTCCTCTGACCAAAGACTTTTTTTGTCTTGTTACCAAATCCTTTATCAGACTACGATTGGTTTTAGCTCCTTGTTTATTACTCTGTTGGTACAGCATTGTATTATCCTTATCTGCTTAAGAAACTACATCTTGACACTCTCTATGCTGCTTCTCGTTGTTTTATTGCCCATGACGTACAACCCTAACATAATATTACCTACAAAGACATCTAAGCAACAGTACCTGTGTATGAATTCTCTTTGGCTCCCTTTTGCATAGATATACTAGCAATGCCTATGCCTTTAATCTTTTCCCGCAAGATGCATTTGATATCGCACTTCAATATGCTCGAAATTGTTCTGTTTATTAAAAATCCTCATATTAAATAATTTTTAACGCTATGGAGCAGCACATTTCATTGATATACGTTCTGAATGTATTTTACCAATAACTGGTCAAACCAATTTTTTCACTTTCAGTTATTTAACTGCTGGATTGTATTCCATGACTTGAGATCGGCCAGCTGCGAGTTTGTTTTTCACAAACGTGTTGTATTTTGTGCAACCCAAAGTATAGCAGTAACATCTGATTGAATGCGAAAAGTACACATAGCAAGGGTAAGTAGGGGTGACACTGAGAAATTTAAAAAAGGGAAACTCGTTTTGTTAGCATTTTTGATTAAAAAAAGCCAGTCCTTTTATTCTTTTCTACGCCATTTTGATGTAAATAGCGACGGCAATCTCCGTTTCCTTAGCCTGTGAGCAATCACAGTGAATGCTACAGTAGAGGGCACAGATCGCACCTGTTTGCTTATGACTTCCATAATCTCTCCTTTAAATGCTGAATGCTAAGCAGGGAATTATTATGTACTATGTGTATGAACACGTCGTGGATTCGAACTTACAACCTTCCGCACGCAAAGCGAGTACTCGACCACTATGCTATTCATACAATTGGTTATCTTTTGCGCAGCCTCATGACGAAAGTTCTGGGCTAGACGAAAGCAACACGAAAACCGTGAAATATGAGCACACTGAGCATTGCTTCCTTTCAAAACTTTCGTATATGAAGCTTACCTTTAGTTAGCTAACAATTTTTGTCAATAAAAGGATTTATTGCATCATTCTTGTCTTCTATTTTTTATTTTTTTTTTTGCTATTCCTTTATTTTTCTGTAAAAACATTTTGCTTTGCAAAATAGTGTCTTCAAATTAATGTATGCTTTTACAAAGTTTGATAGCGATGTTACAGATTTAACTGAGAGTAAGAAGCTCTGATCGGAAATTTTGAGGTAAAGATATTGGGACTCTGGCTTTCAAACTTTGAACTATGCTATTCTTTAGATAGGTTACACTTGAAAATCTTGTCCCAAAAAAGTTTTACTATCTTTTCTAAGTTTACAGTTGGACCAAATTCATCATAAAAACTGGTATCGCTAATGAGTCTCTTGACTTCCTGCCAGAATTACTCATTCATGGTTTTCAAGCAAAAAATGACACATTATACTAGCAAATGCGTAGTTTAAAGAGTGTGTAGTACAAACAAATTTATTTAAATGTCTCAACAACAATCCCCTTTGTTTGGAAAAAAACATTTGTCGTTTTATATGAAGTTTGGATTCCGTGCTTCGTGACCATCATAAGTTCTACATTCTCCATAAAAAAAGACTACATCAAGTTGCTATTTACTGCTTCGGGCTTTCTACTCCCCTTTCCTACTTTGACAAAAGCCGATCTGGATGACCATCGTAATAACACATGTTTAGTCACATGTTGGCTTTTATCTTGATTATCACATGGTGCGTAAGTACCACTGTACGACTGTGTGTTCACACTGTCAACCCATGCCATGCGTGTTTTACGTATTTGGGAACTCTCTGAGCAGAAAAATTGGATTCATTTTGTCTTTGTATTCTCCGCAGTACCCACAGAAACAGTCTCAATATTTTTGAAGTTATTATTACAAAGCATCTCAGGTAAGAAACACGTTAATATTATCCTAAACCGCAAACAGCCACATTAAATGACAAAGCCTTGGAATTACCTTCGCGTTTTTGTTGTAGCTTTGGATGAAAACATTAATAAAAAATGCCAAGCATTTAGAGAACAAAAAAGTACCGAGAGGCAGAGCAATTTCAATGTGATCGATTATTCCGGGACACGTTTCAAACGTTGTTGAACATTTTATCGAAATCTGCCCGTACCGTTTTGATTTATGTTATGGAAAAACAAATACATAAAAGTAAGAATAGAGCTTCTTTAGTAGAGTTATCTGTTTTAGTTACGTAATGCAGTAATCACACCTGCATTTTTTCAAAACACCTTCATATCCAGGGAACAAAGGACTACGTTATAGAAACGTAAAGTACACAAGAGTTCCCTATCCTTTTCCTTTGTCGTATCTTTGTATGAACAGAGATGAGAAAAGGTCATTGACAGTTATAACAACTCTCACAAATGTAATGGCTGAACAAAACTGACTATCCATATCTACGAAAATCACAGGCCAGACATCGATACGATTGAATCAATCAATAAATGACAAAAAGTATCGTATGAGAATTGAATAACTAGTTTCCAATCCAAACCTTTAATAATCATGTGTTTAGCGTTCTTCTTTGGCATGGCAAACTTTGGCATGAGAAAATAGCCCAAATATTGTCAAGTTCTCTAGTGATACAAAATTTAAAACTGTAATAAATAACAGATTAATCCACAAAGCTTTCCGCCTGACGCTGATCACATGTATTGGTCAGAGTATCGAAACAAACAACAATGTTAAGTTAGTAGTAAAATAGACAGGTGCCTAGTGGCAAAGAAGGCGACCAAAGGTTGAGTATGGGAAACACAGGGAAGATCTTCTTCTGCTTCTTTTGCAATTCATGCAGAAAGCAGTTAAAAACTTTGTGCGCCCGTGAAAGTTTGATAAACAAGAGCTGTTAACTCAAATTATCGATTTTCTGTTTCACAAAAGCCAGAATGCCATAGAGAAATAATAGATAATGCATCAGAGTACATAGAAAGACATAGATTGAAAAACAGCTGGTCCTCTACACAAAAACGTTTTCCTAACATCCAGTAGTCAACAGTGAGAGAGTAAACTTGTTATAGCATTTAACCCACAAAACGACGGGGAGTTTTCGCTACTTTAACTTGTTTATTAGCACGTGAATCTTATTCCTCATTCAAAATTGGTACTCTGTGCATCTGTCTTTTTTTTCATCGGACCGGTTTTGAAAAAAGAGGTCCACCAAATTCACACAAAAAGGCAATTGAATTAAAAGGAATAGTTTCATAGGTTTGCTCACATAAACATTTCTCTGTGTCGAAGTCCCAGACCCCAGGTTTCCCGTGGTGTATACCGTTCTGTACTAACTTTGCAAGACACAAACATTGCTGACACATTTTCAATGTCCAAGAAGAATTTCTGAGGGAACTGAATCAATTTTCTATTTTTGATCTCACACGCATTCAGACGTGAGACAGAATGCATTTCAGCGCCACATATACCGTGGCGGATTTAGGGGGCAACTTGAGACAGCAGCTAGCCGAGTTGAAACAGATCTGGCGCCCCTTTGGAAATGTTGCGCCTCTTTATTAGATACTTGTAGTCATGCAAAGACTATATTATCATTGCATTAATACAATTGTTTGAAACTCTTCTTAAAAGTGAATAAAGGACCTTCTAGCAGTACTTAGGGTCTGAAATGATCATAGACAGTGAATTTTCGTCACCAATTTGTAAAAGTTTATCAGCGCCCCAATTATCAAATACCCCCTTCAGATTTGCTCTGGATCCACCCCTACACATGTAATTTTGTATAAGTATATATATCATTCAGCGATATACTTCTAATTCCTAGGAAATTCGAGAAGCAAATGTAACGTAAATGTTAATGCTGACCGAGTACATGTTGGACGACACGGTAGCAAGCTTATACATCCCACCTAAATGACTTAGCCATATGGAATAAAGCCTTATCAGCTGATGAGGTGAAACTTTTGTACGAGGGTATTCATTTCATCCATTTTGATCTATAAGAACTGCTATAGATCTTGTAAGAGGTAAACACTCAAAATGTTTTGATAATAAATTTGATTAACCACGATAGCATAGAGAAGCTATGTTGTTGCTCCCCTTTGGGTGCTCAAGTATGTAAATAGTCCTCCAAGGACTAAGGTATTCAACTCTTAACGAATTTAGCAAAAATATCATTCTTAGAAGCTTAGGAGAAAAGGCTTAACTTCTTTAATTTTGTGACGCTTTGTGCGTTCTCAGAGAAGTAATTCGTGTTGTAAAACGTGTTTGAGGAAACACCAGAGAAAATTGATAAGCCTCTCTCTATTTTCTGTTAATTATCAGCTTGGCTGTAATCAATACTATTAGAATATGCATTCGTCTGGGAGATCCGTTACAACTATATTCAAATCCATAGCCTTTCACGTTCTCATCTATCAATTTAACAGAAACCGATTCAAAGTTCATGAGGTATTTTCTCAGCATTCCTAAGGTAGTGAAAATTTTATGTTTACCTAATAGAATAACGTTTCTCTCTCCCTTTGTTATAAATTAATAAAGCGGTTGGTTTTCATGTACAACGATCAATTATTTGTTAGTATAATGCATTTGGTTGGGTTACTGTTGTTATTGCTATTGCAAAGACGATGAGTTCTCGGGGTTTAGCCCAGGAGGCGGCTGTGTTCCTTGATCCCCAAAGTTGCCGAAACGACAGAAAGGTGGGTTGGTTTCTCGCTAACTTAAGCGAGTTTGTAAGAGATGTCTACTCTATTAATGCAATATCAGAGTAGATGAGTACATTGGATATTCTAGTAGAGGAGTAAAAAGTCATTCTTGCCAAGACACGTTGAGAACACGTTAGAGGTAAGATGATTTAAGCTGCTTTATTAAGGAGATAGTATCCCCGCGGAAAGAAAGCAACACATCCTCCTGAGCAAGAATTTAATAATCGATTTGTAAAGTTTACTAATCTTGTTGAATAATTCCCAAATGTTTGAATATTTCAAATACTCAAGGTTGTCCATCCTTTGATAGTTTCTAAGATTTCCGATCAAGAATGCTTGTGATATAAGTTGTGACATTCTTACAGCAACGTCAGCTTCTCGCGTCACTCGTGTCGTCCAATCATAGTCGACAGGTGAACACGATTATCAAATATAGCTATTTTCCCTTTCGTTTCCCAACAGACACAAGGCAGGTGAACAATAAGTAAAATATCACAAAAGCAAGCACAACATGTGCTTATGAATGGCATATAATTTACTGTTACATTCTTGAAGTCCTAAATCTGGTAAAGGAAACGTGGTGCCAAGCACTCTAGGAATATCTCTAACATCAACATGGGTATGAAAAAAATATGTTAATCAATCAAATATGAGTTCGAGCTCTTGTAGATCAGTGTAAAATAACGTATGAGACGGTTGAAAACTTGTCTAATGTGGCAAAGTACAGCACAACATACAACAAGAACCAATATCTTAAATCATATGTTTTAAGCTTTGAGGGCATTAGTTGGTATTCTAGAGCCAGACATGTCGTCGATGTCCAAGGAAGTCATTCAGCGACGCTAAGCGAAACTGCGCATCACGAAGCGAACATCGATACAGTTTCAACAGCTTACTGATGAGTTTATGTCGAACCGTTCGTACAAATTCAAGTTATTTTGGAAGGGAGGGGGGGAGAGGTGTGCTTTGAAGGCACTGAGTTTTCGCCACAGCGGGCCGATTTTTGCGAAATAGATGTCGTCAAGGCCGCTCTCGCATTCCCTCGAAATTTGCTCAATTCACGCCGCGCATAGCACGGACACGAGATGAAGCATGTACATTTCGCGAAAAAGTTATCGTCGTCGTAGGTAGTTTGTTTTCTTCTCAAAGCGTCAAAAGCAAGGTTGCTCATACAGATTCAATCATGGACTAAAAACATAAACCCATGTTCATTTAGTGAATACAAGTTGGGCATCCGGCCTTTAAGGACAGATTATCTTCTAGTAGTTACTTACAAAACCTTAGCTCCATTTCTAATTTTCTCAATCAATGTTTGTGAAAGTACAGATTTAGTTGGTAGGTACAAGTGCCAGATTGCAAGGGCACCAAACTGGATGTACCCCTGATAAATCATGAAAGCCTAACATCTTTTAAAAACAGACATACAAAACTTTTTTCAACGGCTAATTAGACGTCCATTTTATGGCAGCTTTCCGCACTTGTGATCACAATGTGATCCAGATCAATTCGATTCGTTAAATCTTTCACGCATGCTAATGTCATAAGACTCTGAATTCTCTCTTAGCCATTAGTACTGCGAATTAGAATATTAATTAGTCTGAGCTTTGAAAAGCTACGCTCACTTTAAGCTATGCTTTAAGCAAACGCACCGGAGCAGTGAAGGTAAGCTTAAAACACCTCAGTGCTAATGGAAAAGGATTTTTGTATCCCAAACAGTAATTAAAGGCATCCGAAATCGAAGCAATGTCTGGTTTTGAAATGGAGCAATGGCTGCGGAAAGCATTTAATTCCACCCCAAGCAACGATCAATTCTTTGTGTTGCCACTCGTACTCTGTGGTTCTTGATTAATTGAGATTGAGCATCAATATCACTTTGAACACTAAAATCAATAGCAGCATCTATCTGACGATTTATGCATTCTGCATTCACTCTTAAACATTTCAAAGTGTTGATGGTCGCATCAAGGGCCTCAAGGATGTTCAAATCGATAGCTTGAACTTCCTCTGTTAAAAGTTTTGTCATAAAACATAAGATTTCGCATAAACATTAATGCCACAATAAATTTGAAAGAAATTCAAACCAAGGATATTCTTTGCTTTTGTTTTGGTCTTCGCATCTGATGATTCCATCATCTTGTTTAAGGCAGGAACAATTCCGTCAAAAGTTGCCCAAACTGCCGTGATTGAGTCTGAGCAGGAACCAAGCATGTAACGGATAGATTCTCAGAGCAAGTGCGACTTCTATATCCTTATCTTTTACTACTTACTGGAAGGCCAGGTAGCGCTTGGTAGTTGGGGTAAAAAAACTTAAATCATTTCCAGCGTGTCAAACATAGGTTCAGAAATTTGTTCCACAGTTGTGTTACTCCTATGTGCCAGACAATGAAAGTACAGTATATTCCTTTCTAGATACTCAGTGGTGGTTGGGACCGGACTGGACCAATTCTGTCCTCGGTCAACGTTTGTTAATTAGTCCTTCCTAGAATATGCGCCCACTATATGCTTTACTGCAATACGGAATGATACGAGCAGAATAGGGACGTTTTTTTTGTCTGACAAATAGAACTGCTTTACGTGCAGAGCCAGATTGGGACCGACTTTATCGCTATTAAATATCGATTGTGACCGGGTGGTGAAATTATTGGGGCTGTGACACCCCACACGCACCTTCGTTTGCACCCCTGTTGCTATGCATCTTGTACAATCGGATGTATTGACTATCCTATCATTCAAATAGGCGAAGACATAAACAGGCCATATTGAATTTTGAAAACAGTGGCTTGAAGTCAAAATTTTAGTCTGTTAAGTCATTTACATATTTTGAAGGTTTAGTTTGTAAGGTTTGGTTTACAAGCAATAGCAATGACAGCTTTGCTGTTTGTCGTGCGAGATGTTTTTGTTGTTATTGGACATGCTTTTCATATTGTCTCTTTTCTCTACGCTATTACATATGCTAATGCATAGCAATCGGATAAAATATGAGTTAATTGTGAGCAGATACTTTCAGTCACTTCAAGTGACCAGTGGAAGTCCGTTATCAGCTAACGAAAACCTTCACGCGTGTACTTACTCCCACCTTTCGCCAGTATGTAATGTAAGTCAAGTTGATTGTTTTACGATTTTTCACATTAAAAAGAACTCGATTAAGACTCGAACCCTATACCTTACGATTACAATAAGAAAGCTTTCTCGCTTATACAAGCACTCTATGGGTAGCCATAGCCAAAGCCTGGATTCTCTTAGCTAGTTGATGTATGTACATGTTTCAGATAGTAATAGTTGCTTGCAAGGTGCAAGTCATGCTGAGGTGACTAGTTTATTGCAATGTATGCTCCTTTATCCACAAATTGCTTTCTGATATGATGTTTCATTATGCGTGCTTTTATATGAAAATTGGCCTATTTTCTAATCTTTTAATTCATTACACACTCTTTTTGTCTTAATATACCTCATTAGTTTTTGTTAGTCATTTAAGTTAGAACTTACTCTGGTGTATTAACCTTGCCATTGGTGGGATACCTTGCATACAACAGTACTACAGTACAGCAGTACAGTACTATAGTATACCTCTTCTAGGGTCCTCCTTGTCAGACAGGTCTAATAGTGGAAGCTAAACATAAACATTAAACGAAATAGAGAAGGGGAGAACTAAAGAATTTGTGAGTACCAGCAGGCAAGGTGGATATGATTTAATTATGAATATGTTTTGATTGGAAGAACAGCAGTGTTAAGCACACAATGTATACGAGACAAACAAACACAAATTGTCAACTGAGAAGACCACCAAGTTTTTGAAATGAGCTGCTGAGAGACCGTATTTCCTCTAATGAAAGCCGCGGCGTTTATTGAAAAGCAACTTTTGGATGCAGCGTTTATCAGAGGGCGGTGTTCATTAGAGGAAATACGGTATGTGAAGGACCGGTTATTTGTAACTTTCAAAATATCTCTATCGTAAATATGAAGAAAGAACATAATCAGCAATAAAAAAACCAGTAGAAGCAAAACTTTCATTGTTTTGCTTTAAAGCTTTATGCTTCATCCTTTCAAGATACGTTTACTAATTTTCTATGAGTTGTGTATTTCGAAATAATAAAGTTTGGTTTCTTTACCACGTTAAAGTTGTTTTCTGTAACTCTGACATATATTTTTGGTAATGTCGTTATCAATATGTGTCAAAGTAGCTTTGTATGTTTTTGATAGGTGTAGCTCTTTTCCATTAAGTAGACATGATTTTTTTTGTCTTTTTTGTCATGTTTCTCTTTTTTGCAGTCTCATTAGTATCACAAACGAAATCGGTAGAATATCCACCACGCTCTGTGTAAAGGAGACATTGACAAAACCGACTGCAGAGCTAAAACAATTTGCCAGCATTGACAGGGTTGCTTTCACAATACAAGACCTCTTTAAAGGGGTAAAATTGTAACAAAGAACTTGCTAGACACTGCCTCAGCAGACATTTTGTTATTTTTGTGAGCAGTAGCTTCTCAACATACGCCAAAAATCATTCAGTCTGTGAAGTTTCATCTAATAGGTGACATACTTTTTCTCTATATATATTAATGTCGATATTTTTTTCAAAAATGCTGCATGTTCTGCTCACTTTGCGTTTCTAAAGTAAACTATCTTTATTGGCAAAATACTGAAAGCCTTGAAACGAGGAAAAGAAATTTTTCAAAGGAAAAACTCAACTACCCACAAAATTTCTTATGCTATTGACAGAGTAACTATTGACTTGTACAAAGAAATGTAGCTATCAGGCTGTGACTCGAATCCATTCTACTTCTAGTCTTGTCAATAAAAGAAGCCTGTCTAAAGTGCTCAGAGTCAATAACAATTTATCTCAGAGAAAGTAAAATCCGTTGGCTTCTGGGGGCCTTGAGCGACCTCCAACCCCCAGGCTGCATTCGCTTCGGCCCTTCAGGCCCCGCATATTTGTGGACTTCTTATTTTCCAGGGCCCCTCTTCTGTCACAGTCCGGCCTTGTCTTTCAGTATTTGTTGATAGTCCTTTAAGAAAGCAAAAACTTTGCACATAAAGCATAGAGATATGTGATATCTCCATATGGTGTTTCAACTTCTACATTTTCAACCGCATACGCCCGACCCCACTTTCATAGCGCGAAAATACTCCTTGGTTATCAACGTTGCTGATCTGATATCTTACCTATTTTGCTTTGAAACATGATGTCCTATTTTAACCTATGTCATATAATGCAGCAATCGTATGATAGAAGTTCCAGGGACTTGGTAAGGAAATTCCATCCATGGTGGATCTGAATCGGGTCCCTCTTATTCATGAGTTAGATAAATCGCCAATTATGCCAAAATACCTAAAGACTGTATCACACTTGCTGCTAAACAAACAATTTATTACGAACAATAGATGTCGTTTTTATTTAGGAAAAAAGAATATATGATAATAGCAATTATCCTTGCAGGAGCAAGATTGCTTTTCTTACCTCAGAAGACACAAGCTATTGTTTAGAGTGTTAAGACTCAGTTTATCTTGCAACTGCCTTTACTCACATCCATATAACGATCAAGAAAAGTATTATCACAGTATTATACAACTAACATGTTCATAACTACAGTTATATATTTACTTACGTGTTTTATGCAAGTATTTTGCAGTTATTTTTGCCCATCAAATTATTTTGCAATTTTGCAAACCAGAATCCAAGTCTACAATATTGTGCTTAGCGAGGTCGGTTTGTAAGGGAGAAACCAAAGGTGGATAGCAAAAGTTTGTTGGTCTCCAAAACACACAGAGTTAGTTCCTTAACATCGGAAAATATGCATTTAACAGTATGCTTTTGGAACGATTAATGAAGACTATTGTTGGTATCATCATTGTGTATACAATACAAGGAACAAATCCAGGAAAAGTTTTCCTATGTTCTGTTCTCGAGAATTCTTTTTGTTGAGTTGTTTTCTTCTTAATAACGAGTATCTGCTGAAACATGAAGAACAAAAGACATTATCAAGCAATCATAAATAAGCATGTTTTTGAGAAGTCTTAAGTTGTCCATTTACTTCTATACATTCAAAAAATAAAAAGATGATTTATGTTCCGCTATACATTCAAAAAATAAGGAGATGAACTATGGTCTATCTGAACATTGCCGGCTCGTAGATAGCAATATTTTTATAAGTATGCACTTATTCCTGGTTTGTTAAAATGTTATGGGAAAGAGATCTTCTTTTCAGTGATTAATTTTGGTACCATCTTACTCATCTGTAATAGCAACAACCTTAAAACTTCGTCCCAAATGACTTATTTCAATGACAACTACATCATTTGTTGTCAATTCTCAATCAAAAATTATATTAAGCATTTCGTAAGAGTAAGCAAATAGCACAGGGACGTAAAATGTGTAGGGACAAGAATTTTCGGCTAATTGGCACAGCTAGATCGTCCTTTTATTAAAGTGCATTGGAGCCTGTCTATATAAAACAAGAAAGCCAGTACTCTGTAGGCAGAAAGAGTTCGTTTTTTCACTTGGACTCTTTCAATAATGCTTCGTTTCTTCATTTTTTCTTTGTTTCATTTTCCTTTCTTGTTTATGATTGGCTAGTTTCGATACATGTTTCATATAAAAAGGTTGCCATATATCTATACCTTCCTTTCTGACGATTCATACTCAGACGACAAAAGCTTTTAAGAATGTTTTCAGCGGATATCGCAAATTTTCAAAGCGATTTTCAAGTTTTGTACTACAAAAAGATTGTTCAAGTAAACAAATAGGAAGGTGAACATGAATGTTTATGAAAGACTTTGAATAGGTTGTAAAAGGCCTTCAGAGCTGTTAAAGCTTATGCAACCTCGGGCTTCGTTATCCCCGGAAATTTGAATAGTTACTAAACAGAGCATAAAAGTATGAAAACTTACTAGCGGATTTTTTCTCGAATCAAGACATAAAAGTGATAGTAACTGCGTATTGAGGAAAACATGAATTCGAAATTGAATGCAACATACGTGCCATTATACTTTGCTCACCACTGAAATCAGAACGAGGCTTTTATCATTTCAAATGCTGTATGTTGTTGATTGCTTTCAGGAAAGTTATATCATATGAGAAACGTATTGCCTATCGTTGTGCTCTCTCTAAGTGTCATCTTGTAATCTTTGTTTGTTTTAACATTTATTATTTTCCTTGTGATTATTATTTGCTCAACAATAGTATGGATTATGAGGTTAGCTTGTTTATAATTAATACACACTACAGATAACCTGCTACTGTATACATACCGTTAAATAACTTCTTTATTTCATCCTCCGATAAAGGTTTGTCCCATAAGGCTACATTGTCAACAAGAATTAATGCATCGGAATGTCTGTAATTTCCAACATGAAAGTAAACGGCTTTTCTTTTAATGTCCTTTGGGGTTGGACTTTTAATCTATAGATTAAATAATTACAATCAATGATGTGATAATCATCAGAAATTGTAAGTTATCATGACGATTTTGCTGTGTTGAAATGTTAACTTTAAATAGACACTATATACTTTCTCCCAAATAGTACTCTATATTCTTACAGGTAATGACTTGCTTAGAGGACGGATAGCCTAGATCTAAAACAAAAAATAATGATGAGTTTGTCAATAATAATCTTGCTAAAATAGATAGTTCTTGTTTAAATGACCTAAAATTCAAACATCTAGGCTCGTACAAAGAATAATGTTGTCTTACCCTTCCATTTTAAAGTGATATTAAACATGGCTTAGAGTAAACAGGCTAAAAAGAGGTTAATAACATCAATGAGCAAGAAGCAGCCTCACACAGCTGTGTGCTGGTAAAATGCCCCTGAACGTTATCTAACGCTTTCATTTTCTAATATTTTTCCTATTTCCAAAACACAGTATGAAGTTGTCAAACTATTTGTTTGTCTTCAATCCTGTCTATATTATTATCCATATGTTTCTATTTTCCTGTTGCCTAGTCATTATTGTGACTTCTGAACCATAAATTTTAAACATCCACACTGGCTGCTTTGGTGTATTATTGATGCCTTAGGTACATGCTGTTGGGATGACGTTGTGTTTTGCCTACTGCATAGCTTAGTCGCTCCACATTAATACAGTGGTCTATAATATTTTTGTCCATTACCTCTTTATAAATATTGATTTTTGTCATGAAACACATTTCAACAAATTTCAAAACTTGTCTTGACTATTTCTGATTTTTAACTACTTACGTATTGACTGCACTTGCTCACTCCTTGGTTCGACCTTATCACCTCGTTCCGTATCTTGTCTTGCCTGGTTGCTCCAATGGAGAACGCCAAACTCCCTTTTTCTGCCATTCTGAGCTTTTTCTCTCCAAGAACTGTTGCTTATAACGCTGGTCTAACGATGGTGTTATACATTCTGCCTTTAACGTTGTTACTAACATTCTTGTCACATAGGATACTAAGAATACTTTTCCCCTACTGTTCTGTCCCACTTTATTCTTCTTCCTGCACTATCCTAAGAACTTAAATTCAAACTCCCTGAAAAATTGCGACATTGCTATTTTCAAGCTTTGTACCGCAAAAAGATTGTTCAACTTGAATTCACTTAGTATTGGCACTTCTTCATCCACTAGTTCGTGTCTTTTGCGTTCCTTGTCCTGTTTTAGATACCTTGTTTCTGTTCTGTTAACTTTCATACCTATTACTTCTAAAGCTCTTGTATATGACTACTATAGTCAGCTTCTACCCTGCTCTCTGTACAGATTACTACAAATCTGCAAACGTAGTACTCTGTGGTCGGTGTTTTCTCAGACTACCCGTTAAGCAGTTCATAACCACAGTAAAATGGGCTCAATCGGTCCCTTATTGTAGTCCTATTCCTACCTGAAACTTTTCGCCTGTACCTGCTGAGCTTTTTAGCTGTGTGCATACACTCTTATACATATGCTAGTCCAACCTAATGTTGCTTCCATTGACTCCCTTTATTATAAGACAATTCCATACTTCTTCTCTGGGGACTCTATCGTAGGTCTTCTTTAGATCAATGAATGCGCAGTGTAGTTCTTCTTTGCTCTCTATGCAGTCTCAAAACAATGATGGCATCTATCGTTCCTCGCTCCAGGCATGAAGACAAGCTGTTCATCACTAATCTTCACTGCATTCCAGGGTCTAGTGTCCATTACTCTCTCCCAAGCTTTCATTTTGTGTGAGTGAGCTTTATGCCTCTGTAATTTTCACAGTTTTTAATTTTCCCTTTTGATCTTAAATATGTGAATCCGTATGCTTTTGCTACAATCTTGCAGTATTTCCCTGATTTTGTGATGCATAGCAAACCCCTGAATAGTTCAAGTCCCGCCTCATTTAGGTGCAGTTTCGTCTAAAATCGATTTTTTAATTTTTAGAAATCCATTGCCAAACTTGTTGAGAGAGGGAATTAAGCAGATAATTTGTCTCTTTTCGGTCTTTGAAGCTCATAGTAACGTTGACACTTTCATCCAAATCGCCTCTTCAACATTTTAAAAAAGAAATTGAGCATCAGGGACTTTTTTCCATTGGACGATCAATATTTTGTTCACACCATGTCATTAAAACTTATTGATGACTATTTATGACCCTGAACAGGAAAAGTTGGGAGTTTGTTTGAGAAGCATAGAACTTCAACCTGTGGGTCCAAATTCACGCAAACATAACGTAAAACTGAATGCTACATACCTATTTCTTTTAAACATGCATTTGCGCGACCCATCAAAAGAAGTTGTTAATAACCCAAACCGTCAATTAGTTGTCCAGTCTGGCCCTATCAGGTCTGTTGTTAACTATCCCAAGTCTTGTATTGGAAAACGTGAATTCAAATTCCAATCGTGTTGATTTGATAAATATTCATTTCTTGAATATTCAGTGAAGGAGGATGCTGCATTCTGTTTTTACTGCAGATGCTTTGGAACATTATATAAGCCTTTCATTGCTCTTAGGGAAGGAGCTCTTAGAGATTTCATTTTCTATTGCTCAACAATTACAATTTTTACCAAAACACTACATTACAACATTTCAACTGTTTTCCGTTCCTTGGTTGAAAGTGCTTTTTCCTGGTTAGTTCTACCACAACTAATTGGAAATTAGACTTTGCTTTTTTGGATCAGGGTTATGATATCTTTACATTTCCCATTTCCATGGTATTTCTGGCGAAATTTGTCCTGAGGAATCCACATTCTGTCACATTTTGCAACTTGTCAGGAGCTCCAACTGCATGAAAAAAGTTATTGGTTATGCTGCAAGGCTAAGAGATGGCAGCAACAGGTTGTAACCATTTAGCAGGTTTGTTCTGCTACACTTGTGGCCAATTTATAAAGACCAGAGCGAAAAAGGATTCGAAATCCACCAGAATGTGTGAAGCGTATAAGGCCTACTTTGGCATGCCAGTTGGAGACCAAGACAAGCCATAGGCACCCCATTATAGCTGTAAAAACTGCAAGAAAACTTTAGAGGGTAAGTTGAAGGCAAGTATTTGTACTCAGATGAATGACTTCAATTGTGATTCGGAATTCATAATCTCAGCCGTTATTTGAGAAACCACATTTTTTTAGCCATAATTTCAAGGTCTAACTTTTTTTTCAAGAGAACAGTTTGTTTATTTTATTGTTTCAAAGGATGGTACAGAGATGCATTCCAAGTATCCCTGTTTTTTATGCCTTTAGGGTAGCAGGGATCCGCGAGCACATTACAAACGGAAGGAATGGTCTCTGAGAAATGAGTTTGCTTTGGGAAGGCACAGTGTCAAATGTCATCAACTGGTCAGTCATGAAAAGGTACTCTTCCCACGACTTCACATCAGATTGGGTCTGATGAAACAGTTACAGCTCTGGACAAACCATTATGTAGCATTTAAATATCTGACTGACTTCTTCCCAAATTTGTCAGAGGCTAAAGTCAGAGCTGACGTTTTTGTTGGACCACAGATAAAGAAGATTTCACAATGTCCAGAATTTCCTAAGCTACTCAAGGCAAAAGAAAAAAGGGCTTGGAAAAGCTTTGTGGCTGTGGTTGAAGGCTTCTTAGGTACCCACAATGCGGAGAGTTATGAAAAACTTGTTCAAGATATATGGTGAAGAACTATGGGAAAATGGGCTGCCTGATGTCGCTAAAAGTTCACATCCTCGATGCTCGTCTGGACAAGTTCAATGAAAATATGGGAGCTTACTTCAAAAACAGGGAGAGTGGTTCAATCAAGACATAATGGGTTTTGAAAGACCTTACCAAGGGGTCTGCAATGAGAATATGCTAAGCAGTGGCGGCTAGTACTTGGGGGCACCATGGGCATTGCCCCACCATTCAAAAGCAGAAGAGGTCCTCCATATCCAATTATTTTCTGAATTGACAATTTTATCACTCCTAGTCATATTCAGGAACGACTTTCCGTGATTTCCCATTGTCTTTCTCGACAGTGTCAACCGTCAATGCATGTCCGAAGTTATCTGATGGTTGGCTTGAAGCAGACCACAGGGCTGCATTCTACTTTTCCTGTAGTGTTTGACCGTGAACAGCAAGGGCAAGATAAAATCCGCCCGAGATTTTGGCATCTGGGCATGCGTAGTTCATACTGACTGTCGGCGACATCAGACGATTTTCCCTCATTTCTTGGGCAAATTTGATTCTGCCGGTTATCTCAAAAAATCACAGGGAACCTTGTGTGCAAAACGTTCAGCTCGGTGTTGTTGTGAAAACCTATCAGAGATATCGTAAATTACCACCAGCCGCCACTGATGCTAAGGGACTATATTTGGGGTCTAATTTTTTGAAAGTGATTTGCATCACATCCGTAAATCTCGTAAAACTAGCCACTGCTGAGTTTAATGCTTATGTTCAATGTACAGTGTTGCTGTTGTTATTTGTTTACTGCTGAAGTTTAATAAACACTGTAGCTATTGTTATTGCTGAAAATTGTTTAATGATTAATGCATTTGAAATAAATGCCAATTTCTGTCATTTGTTGTTACCTTAAGCATTTTAGTTCTGCAAACCAACGAAAATAGCAATTTTATCTTAAATCTTAATTTTTGTAGCAATATGCTCATTTTCATTGTAGCTATTGTTATTATCACATTGCTGACAATTGCTTGTAAAGAATTACATTTAAAATAAATGCCGGTTTCCGTCATTTGTTTCTTTTAACATAACAGATGCGATCTTCTATGGCTTTATAATAAGCTATTTCATCAATGAAACCACAAAAGGTAAGTCTGAAAATCAAACGGCAATATTTCTCATCCTTCCAGGTCTAGAAGTCAGGGCAATGCACTTTCAACTCAGGAACAAAATGTGTTACATAGTAAAATCATTGATGAAATACACAATTTCAAAATATTTGGTATTTCTTTAGATTTTTAATAGAACTGAACAGGAGACGAAATTGCCTTGGAACTCCTGGAAAATTTCAATAGCAGTAGTGTCCCTGTTGATGTGTAGCTTGTTGGAGCATCAGAGGCTACCATAGCAAGGAAGGAAAAAGAAAGAGAAGAGAATTGTTCCATAGTATAAGTCTTACTTGATGTTACAAGACATTTGGCAAGGCAGAATAATGCTTTCCGAGGACACAATGAATCAGATGATTCGGAGAATCGTGGTGATTTCCCTGAAGAGGTAATTTTTATTTCCTGGCAAAATATCACCAACCACTGCAGAAATGGATACAACAACATCCACAGAACCAAACGTACTTCTCACCAAGAGCTCAAAATAAGATGATTACCATTTTACGCCATGTGATAATAGAAACCCTTTAGCAAGACTTTGCAAGTGCAAAATACTTTTCGATTGAATGTGACGAATCAACGTCAAATGTTTCACAACGTTCATGATTTTAAAATTTGGGAACAATGCATTAAGTTAGAAAGTACCGAAAGCCTAAAAAGAAAAAATCGTGCAGAAATCATAGTCTCCATTCTTGAACAAATGAATCGGCCTATTTCAAATATAGTGGGCAAAGGATTTGATGGTGCCAGGAATAAGTCCGGGAAAGACATCGGAAAGAGGCCGCTGCCACAAAATCGATTTATTTCCATTGTTTCGCACATAGGCTTAATCTAGTTCTTAAAAAAAGTGTGGAAACGATTACGGCAATCAGTGACACTATTGGCTCTGTGTACAAAAATATGGCAGGCTCTCTACAAAGACGTGCAAAGTACAAAAGACACTGAAGAAAGCTGGCATTGGGAAAGGAAAAACAGTCTTGCATTCTTTTTCTGACACAATGGGCCGTAAAATTACCTTGACACGATCATCAACACTTTACCAGCAATTATAAGGATGCATGTGGAAATATCAACAGAAGGCAAATCAGCTGCTGATGGTTTACTTGTAAGGATTAACAAAATAAATTTTGTTGTAGCTTCTTTTATCCTGCAAAAGCGTTTTTCCTTATGCAAATGGGTTCCTGAATATCTCCAATGTAAGGAAACTGGTCTTGTGTCGGTTGTCTGTGGCATTTATTAAAGTTCCTCCAATTGTTGAGAACTGGCCAGAAAATGGGCGAGTTTTTTCAAGAAGCAGAGAAATGTTGTGAATCTTGAAAACTGAACTTGTATCCCTTCGAACCTGTAAGCACCTCCAAGTGCAAACGTACGATTCCTGCTTATTTGCACGATGGTGCAGGTATTTTGTACAATGAAGCTTATGCTCAATTTGCAAGAATAAGGATCAGGTCAGTCTGAAAGCAAGAAAGACCAATTTAGACAAGTCCTTTATTTTCCTTTCCTAGATCGACTTATTGATGAGCTTGACAGTAGACTTTCTTCACGGGCTTGTGAAATGCTATTGCTCACTAGCACTTTTCATCCTGCCATGTTAAGTGCAGAGAATAAAAAAACATGTGAAGAAGCTTGCTGCTTTCTATGAAATTGATAGTGAGAGAGCTAGCAACCAATTCAGTCTGTTTCCACGTTTCAATGATAACTGGAAAGAGGAGAATTTAGCTTATCTGCAGGAAAACGGGAAGGCAGAGACTGACAAATTAATGAAGATGCCACAACCATGGCTTTGAATTCCTATGCTTCTCCAAGTATTCAGCACTAGCGGAATGTCCTCTCTGTTTCCAGAACTATTTCTTCTGATCAAAATCATTTTAACTTTGCCAGTTATGATTTCATCTTGTAAAAGGGCTCATAGTAAAGTCAAAATTATCAACAATTATTTGAGAGCTTCAATGTCACATGAGAGATTAGAGAACTTGATGAAGATTAGCGTCGAAAAAGACATTGGTGATAAAATAAAACTTGAAACTATGTTAAATAGTTTCAGAACAAGTGTAAATAGGAAACTTGACTTTGTGCCATTCTTTCTGTTAAATAAGGTACTCTGTTTATTAAATTGTGGCAAAATGAGACACTTAAAACTTTTTAAAACGTTTTTACCACTTTTGCATAAAATATGAACCCAGAACGATCATTTTTAAATGATATAGGTTGATGGTGAAATAGATTTGCTAATAACCTGGGGTACATGTTGCGACATTGATAAAATCATTTCTTAAAGCAGTTTTCCACATTACATAGATAGAGCATCAAATAGGGAAAGAAACAACAAGTCCAACTTTCATTTATCTTGACAACTCACCAAATCCACATCCACCATCAAAAGATTAGTAAAGATCTTCCTAGAGACTTCAATTCAAATTGTATGTAGTTACGTTAAGCAACGTAAACTACGCATACGAGGTAGGACTTTGCTATCAGAGCTGACAGTTGGTCATTTTGCCTCATTTTGCATTATACCCCGAACCACTCGAACTACTCACTGAATTTTACATATTTAATATATATTTCTCATTCTTATGAAACCTTGTAAATAAATGTAATCATTCACAAGCCAATGAATATTGTAACAAATAAGAATATTCATGCAGTGAATTTGCAAATGCACAGTTACGTGGTGGTTATATAGTGTTCATAGTTGATGAAACATACCTATGTTATAATTCTATAATTATATTTTTCAAGCAAACCATGTAGATAATCATATTATTGGTTCCTATTGTGGCATTTTGGCACGTTGTCATAGGGATCTGAACAGGGTAGGATTAAAACGCTCATCAAGAATTTAAATTAGCATTCTTTTAAGTTAACAGATAGTATTTTGGAATTACTGAACCCTAATTTACATGATAGGTTTCCCGAAGGAGAAAGTATATCACTGACAGTAAAAAGATGTCCGGTCCTTTGCATGAGGTGGGCTGGTTCACCTAGGTGAAATCTGCGTGCTCTTAACGCTTCTATACAAAGTTATCATTGCGTTTACATGAACAATGGCTCAACCTACTTGAGTGAGATCTGCGACAAACGTCGGCGAGATCCGCGTCAGGTGGGATAAGAATTGTCTATGTAAACGCAATCAGGTGGGCTGGCTCACATTGTTGGTATAGAAATCACCTTTATACGAATGTGCGAACAATTTTGGTGCCAAACCATATTTTCATCATTGAATTGACAATGGATGACAGTAGGATCTCTGCGCAAAGCATAGATAACCTTGTTTACAAAACGCGAAAAAGAGGCTGTCCCACCTGAATGGGATGGAACTCGTTTCGTACAAAAGCAAGATAAATAGATCCCACCAGAGTGAGCCATCTCTTGTACGTGGGCCAGCTCACCTCGGCCAGCTCAAACTTAGTACCCCTGGAAATAAGTCCTCCCACTAAACGCCACATTCTTGTTCGAATCCTAACATAAGAGTAGCTTAAAAGAATCCAAGCTGACTTTCAAAGTGCCCATAAAAGTTAACACTCACATAGAGCTATGTGCGTTAATTGAGCCAACGAACCTGATTTGTACTTTTCAGGTTGTCATCAATAACATAGAGAACATATCTTGGTGAAACGTTGTAAATAAGTAGATAATCAACAAGGTAAATCAAAGATGTGAAATTGATGTTTCAAACCTGTTTTGTTTTACGAAATTCTCCTTGTATGAAAAGTGACACTTTTTCATTTGGTAGGTTATCAAAGACACATGCAAGATGAAACCAGCCCTTTATTTTGGATGAGTCACAGTCGACAACACTTCTTAGGCTGTAACTGTCTAACGTTATTACGCAGATGCATTCAGTACGTAAATGATAGCCAATATAAAATCCAACTCCATCCCAGACGTTTGTGGTTATTATGGAAAACCATTCCCATTTTGACCTCCCGACAGATGGCGGAATAAGTTTTAACCAACAGGATAATGTTAAACCTTTGCAATTGTCGAATATCCTGGCAGAAAAGTTTTTAGATAGAGATATTATAATAGGTATAAATGTTCTACTAGGTGTTTAAACGTATAAACATAATACTTTATGGATTCATAAAACACTTCTTGTAGCAACACGCCACTCTAATTACGGCTGTACTACTGTAAGCGATGTGAAAAAATTTTTTAGAGGCTGTGGGACTTGATTCAGGGACTTGAGTAAAATATTTTGACTGAGAACATCCAACTACCACTGG
>JANTCA010009335.1:0-51078 GCA_024741275.1 Chironex yamaguchii
GAGCTCGGGCGGCTCCCACTTAGTGCAGCTATTGTGGTAATGCCCACTCTTGACAAACATATAATATATATATATATATATATGTATATATATATGTATGTATATATATATATATATATATATATATATATGTATAGAGTCATTTGTTATTTAGTCTAAAGTGTAGATTACACTTGGGAGTTCGTTGGTGTTTTGCGACATGTCTAAATGAATACTAAATATTCAGGAGGCTGTCCAGTTGTAGCATGCATCACATTATCGTAATTACACATATACTTAATCTGTAACTCTTATAATGCCTTGCATGTAGTGTAATATTAATATAGTCCGATGCATACATTCAATGACTTTATTGAAAGATGGCATATATATCGAATAAAATTGATGAAAATTTCACGATTAACAAAGAACCCACTTAAAACATAAACTTGGTGGGAAAGAAACAAGATACTTTTATCGATGATAATAGTTTGATAAAGACCAAATGCAGAGAGTGATAAGAAATTAAGATGCACTTGTAACTTCAAAAGAAGCTGGGAACTCGAACCATTTTGAATACTAGTTAACGAGATAACGCATGGTTTTTTGGTTACCTCGATATGCACTAAATCCCCCGACAAACACTTCAACTTCCTCATCTAATAAAGGCATAAAACTCATGCAAATTCTATTTGGTTCACTTTCTGACTAATTGTGCTTCATTCCCAAGGCTCATTATCTCCTGGTATAAGGTACAATAGCATTTTTAGTACAATAGCGTACCCCTTTAACGAGAATAAGTTTATCCCCTGTTATAATTACCAAATATTGGGCCTCAATACGCAATTGTCTTTAGATAGCCATTTGTTGGAAAAGTGTATCCAGAGCAATATACTATAGAATAGTTGGTGGTGGCTGACAAAAGTTCTGACAGTAAAACTGGGTAGTCTGCAGGGACAACTAGGGTCTTTGAGTCATAAGTCAACATTTCGAGAGATCCTTCTCCCATCGTAAGGCTACTAGAAATGAACTATTTCTACTTAAATGTGCGTACCTCAGTGGTGCATGGTGACATTGTAACGTATTCAGTAAGTCCTCTACATTCAACATCACGCTAGATAGCTAATATTCTATCACCTTACACAAAGACCAAAGAACACCATTGTAACAACTCCTCAGACATTGCAAGATTTATCAAGACTCAACACACATCCCAAGATGAAGTCAAGATCTCCTCTGATGTGACATCATTATATACCAGCATCCCAATCGATGACACCCTTTGTATCCTTTAAGACGTATTTGTCTACGACACCTCACTGTCAACACCTTCTTAGTAACACTTGCTTATTCAACAATGAGATCTACAGTCAAAATAATGGTGCATCAATGGGAGCTCCAACCCCCTATCTTAAAGCAGAAATATCCATTCAGACCTTCGAAAAACACAGCACTGACAACTGTAAATAAACCACCATCCATCTGGGAAAGATACGTTGATGATGTTTTTGCTGTAATCAAAGACGAATGCTTACACAATTTCTTCAAACACATCAACAATTCGCACCCCAATATCAACTTCATCATGGAAAAGGAGGTAGAGAGGCAATTACCCGTCTCTGATGTATTAGTAAAGAGACAGTTAAATTGCAGCATCTCAGATAATATCTACAGAAAACCAACCAAATCAGACCAGTACCTCAACACCGTCTCGCACCACCCAACCACAGCTCACAACAGCGTCATCACTACTCTTTTTGTAAGGGAAAGAAACATCATATCGAATCCTGCCGACCTAAAGAAAGAAAAGCACCTGAAAGATGTTCTCCTTTCTAGTGGATAGCAGTTAACGGACATCTAGAAGGCCCTAAGCAGGACAGCTGCACCCAAACGAAAAGAAGAAAAGAACAACCAAAATGTATTTGCCTTTCTTACATCAAGAATACTCGTGAAAAGATCAAGAAAATTGTCGGTCACCACAAAATCCAATGTTCCTTTTACACACTGATTCCACCTTACAAACACTATCAAACCCAAGGACCGAGTACCATTCACTGAAATGAATGATATAGTGTACCAGGTACAATGTAAAGACTGTAATGCCACCTATATTGGAGAATACAAAAGATCTTTAGTACAGAGAGAACAAGAACACAAAAGAGCTGTAGAAAGGGGTGACACCAAAATCCACGAGATAGCTGAGCACTGTTGGAAAAAAGATCACACGACAAAATCACAAAATCGTAGACAAGGAGATCAAAACCACAACCAGAAAATAAAAGAAACAATCCACTCCCAACACAGCAATCATGTAAACAACATATCCTACACTCTTCCAACAATACAGCTACCACCACTAGAAAATTGAACAGAACAAAGTCAAAATGTTTTGGTGTAACATCCAAGGACATCTCGACCCACGTCACTGATGAGATACGCACTTTGAGGTACAACTAGTTCCACAACCTCATTTCTAGCAGCCTGATGATGGGGGAAGGATTTCTCAAGACATAGCTCAAAAATGCTTACAACTCATTACATGATAAGCTTCAAACATCCATGGCTTCCACAGTTTTGACAAAGACTAGTATTTTCAAAACTGTGTGAATAACATGTTGGTCTGGAAGAGGAATTTTTCATGGCTCTGTTGTGTACCTTCCCTACTTGTTTTTCAAAAGCAAGATTTGACCAGTATATAGTACGTTGTCTTAGTAACTGTGCAATCAGTTTTTAATTATAAACAAAAAGAAAGTTGTGAAATGGATGTGTGAAAAAATAAAGAAAATGATGCAGAAAATGACTGTCTAGAATCTTGTTTTGAAATTTTGGGCAAAAGGTGAAGTTCTGAATCTGTCCATTTATCTTTCCTTGTTTACTTTTGGCCCGAATTTTTAGCAATGTGTAGCTTGTTAACTAGGAACTAGGGAGAAGATAGAAATGACAATCTCTAGCAGGGATTTAAAATCCTGATCTGAAAGATTTTATTGTTAACGTTAGCTAAAACTTGAACTGAGAAAAAAACATGGGCAAAAGTAGGTACACAGTAAAAACATTCCATATAAGTTAGTCTGGATGAATGTATGTCCGCAGATAAGAAAACTTGATGGTGATCAAGTCAGTAGTGAGGTGAAGACAATCATGCAAAGCAAAGTGTAATGCCAACGTGCAAACAAAATGAAAGCAATGGCGTAAGTGTTGGATATCCTTTCCCTTGTAATGTTTCCTTGGTGCTTTTGAGCCAAACTTTTACTACAAAGTAGCTGGAAATGCCTGCTAAGTAGCCATGAACTTTTCATTTGAACTTTTGAAGCTATGGAGTGACAAGGAAAGCCATTGAATGCAAATCATAAAAATATGCAGTCATTGTCCGCCATGTCTTTTGTGTGAGAGAACAAGAGAGGTGTGGCTTCTGTCTCGTGATGAGCAGAAAGGAGCCAAAAATACCAAATGAAAACAGCAAGAAAAAGGAAAACAAAGCTGTGATGACACATCCCCAAAACGAATCCTATCAGTCCATCTAAAAATCAACAAAGGGGACGGTCCATATCAGGAGCCTATTTTCGAGAAAGCCCTCAAGAGTGTTTTGACCAAAAGTAGAAAAGTGTGAAATAACTTACTTGTTTCTAGTATAGTAGGATAGGATTAAAGAGAATTTGAGACAGGACACATCTTAGTAGTACACCAACTGTACACTAAAACCAATCACTGCAAGTGTTTTCAACCATCAAAGCTCTAAACTCAGCCTTATCATTCCTTGGCCAATATAACATTTTTCATTGTATGTCTATGAGCATTGTGTCATACTGTATCAAAGACTTTTTGAAATTCAATGAAATTGTGGAAGGCTGCTTTCTGATGGTTTCTATCATCATCGTCATCAGTGGTGATTTTAGGGGGCCAGAGGGGCTGTGGCCCCAGGCCCTATGCTTTTGGTAACCCAGAAGGGGCCCCGCACCCAAGAAAAAATTGAAAAGAAATCACAGGTAAGGATTTGAATACACCCTGTGCTTTTTATTTACGTGCGGTTTTTCTTAAAAATTAAAATATTTCAAGCACGTTTCTAAGAAAACGGATTGTTAATCAGTTTCTATATTTGCTAAATCTAAGGACAACAAGGTCTTTGTTTCCACATCCTGCCACTTTCTAAAGGCGACAAATGAGGTCATCATGTGTTAGTAACAAGTGATGAGCTCATGATTCATCATTTGTTGTCTTTAAACTTTAAGTGTCAGGAACTCAGAGGCTCAGTTTACCTGCTCAATTTTAGGCACAAGTAGGTATTTGTGATTAATATATTAAATTTTGAAAATGAAAAGGAGCCGTGCAACAAGCTGCGACAGACATCAAGGCCACACATACAAATCTGGTAGTGAAAAGACAAAATTGAAATATGCCGAGAATGAAATGTTGAGGAAGCACTCGAAAATTATGGCATTTCTTAAATGCGATACTGGCAAAGTTACTAAGATACAAGAAGTGGTGGAAGAAAAAACTGTTCAAGAAGTGGAAGTGTGCGCCAGTTTCAAGGAAGAGAATAACCTCGAAGAAAGGTAATATTCTTGACACTTTCTTAAAGAAAACACGACACAACATTCACGTTCTTTAAATAAGAAACTGGTTTAAGACACCTAGTACTAGACACCCTAAAATTTAAGAAACTTTTAGGACTACACAGAGTATACATATTTAATACTAGTGGGCTATAACAACAAACACTGGCTTTTGGAAGTGATGTAAAAGGTATGTGTCAAGTCAATAAGTCAGAAATTTAGGCACCTGAGTTGTTGCTATATTCAATTTTAAACAAACTCCATAGCAATTTAAAACAAAAAAACAGTTCAACATCATTTAACTAACTTACTTATGCAATTTCTTAATAAGCAACTTCTTAATTAGCCATTGATCTTAATATGGAAAATAAGAATACAATTTCAGTACTGCGAAATTCAATTTTTAAGGTTGACATGGAACTAGGTAGGTGTAAATATTAAGGAACCCAAGATGATGACTTTCCAGATGAAAGAAGATTGTAAGTTAGAGACATTGTGATTTCCAAGATAAAAATGCTTTAAGTGTTTTTTTAATTATTCCACATTTTTGTATATTTTAGCATTAAGTAGAAAATGTTACCAAAATTACATGGTTGTTTCACTTTTTTTATTTTCACTGAAGTAATTAGATTACTGAAAGTTATAAGGGGTACATTAAGCCACACATAATCAATTCAAGCTTCAAAAACTGCCAACGTTTTCTTAGGAGCTGCCTAAAGTTAAAAGTTGCTGATAAAAAAACTGTGCATACTTTGAGTTCTACATGCCATTCTTACAGCTGTCCATAAGTTGAAGAATTGTTGATAACTTCATAGCTCTAAGACAAACAATATTTTTGCCTACAGAATTTCACACGGTACACAAAAAAAACTTGCAGAGAAGAGGTGTCTAAACCAGAATCAAAAGATAGGTCATGTTACTTTAGAATCAAACATTAATAAGTATATACCAGCATTAAAGTAAACATTTAATAGCCAACAACTAAGTGTTTACTTGCATTGAAGGAATATGCACTGCATTCTAAACAAGACTATTTGGTTTATGCAATACTTCTTTTGTTTGTAATGTAAATACAAACAGATCCATACTTTGAAGATAATTATGTCTTGATGTTATTATCGTCTTTAAGAAATAGACAAACACATGTCAGATAAAGCCACATTTTAATATTTAAGGAAAATCTACTAGATATTTTCAGGTACTTTACAGAGCTTGTACATCACAGCACACTACTTACATAACAGGATTTTGAAACAGCTTTACCATGCTTATGAAACTGTCATTTACCTGTGTTTGTTAAAAGTGTTTGCTGTTGTTTACATCTTAAAGCCAAAAGGGAAAACTGTTAAATAGAAGTCTATTTATCTCATTATAATAAATTAACAAACAAAATGAGACTGACTGTGTTCTGACTGTGCATGTTCTCAAATATTGTTAACTTTATACAATATTTATGGCTATTATAACCGTGCATATTACAAATTGGTTTTCCAAGCAATTTAATAAGGTTTTCTGTGCCTTTCCACAAACTAAGTCTACTTTATTCTTCAATGTCCTCATCTATTTGACATTTATTTCTTGTTTAAATATAGATTCATGTCAATCATCTCAAAATTTGAACAGGTGATTATTTCCATGATATTTTTCTTTCATGAAGATTGTTATTGTTAAAAAATTATGGTAGTCAAAATGAAGTTTAATTTGTCAACACCATATGTATTTGTGTTTTGATGTAGCAGTTTGTCAAACTGCCAACCTTGGCTTACCCCAGAGACAATGGGAAGTTTACCGTAGATAAGACTACCACATACTTCTGAGTACTAATCCTTCAACCTAAACACACCAGGTGATACCAACTTATCATTCTGGGTGATCTGAAGCTCATGCAATAAGCTTGTTCAAGTGTAGCAAATATCAAGCAAATACTCATTTATAAAGGCACAATAAGTAACTAATGAAAAACAGAAATGCCATTTACCCTAAAGAAAACCAAAAGAATAATTGGATATTGACAAGATTCTCAAAGTATCTACAATTTGATACTTCAAAAACCTGTTACAACATTTTAGGCACTAGAAACATAAGGTTAAGTAAGTTCCCCTAATATCAAAATTTCACAAAATAAGTTTATAGGAGTAAACTTCAAAATTTGTCAATAATTTTTGCAATGTTTGTAACAAAGTCCACAAATAATAAGGCTTTTACGTGAAATGCAAATATTCATTTGACTAAATATGAAACTTATCATATTTTGTTTGAAAATTCTGACAAACGTTGCCATAATGTGGTGTTTCTCATATGATACTAAAATTGTAAAAATTTGTGAACATAAATAAAAAACACTTGTTGATTTTCCTAAAGTCATTGTCAGTAAAAATGCAGACTATCCACATTAATGTTAATGAAAGGACTACTTTTCTGATAACATGCCTTTAACACGAAAACTGACAACTTTGAACAATAGTGGCAATAGTAAGGAGTGTGACAATAAAACAGCCACCCCATGACAATGCAAAAATTTCTATGCTAAACCATCTATGGTCTGATGAATCTAGCTATCACTTTAAATTAATAAATGTGAATACATTAATACATAATACATTACTTGAAAAGTAAGGTGACACTGCAATAACATTAATGCCTAGAGAAAACTTTTTGAACTTTGGTCAATTACGTTTTTTCTGTTTCCAGATCTTTAGCAATCTACTAGCATGGTACAGACCCATAATCTGAATCTGACAACAAAATACAATCAGTGCAAATTTGGCCGGTGCATTTTTCCATGTTGGTGGTGGTTTCATCTCTTGAAAGTCAACCCTCATCTTCATGACTCCTTCCAGTCCACCTAAAACAAGTGGGCAGAATCCTGCTACAACATTGCCAATCATGTATATCATTAGCTGTAGTCTACTATTTTTTGACATTGCACCATAACCTACATAAGCACATACTCCACTCAACAGCCAGATCAGTTCCCAAGGTCTTGGTGGCAAGAAATACGTGTTTCTACAAGTGAAATTACATCACAATTAATACAAAGTTCAAAAATGGAAAGGGTACGAGTCACAAAGAACATTACATTATTAAGCATAGATCTCACTTGCACATCATATTTTTATCAGACATAACTTACTCCAGGGTTCCCAGTTGAGTGACTGTGAGAAGGGATAAAAAAAGAAATTTAAATTCTGGTTTATGTCAGAAGTGATGCTAAGTTTATATGTTGTTATTGTTTTGTTAATGTGCCATTATGAACTCTATAGGCTACCATTTTGATCATTGCTTTTCCTGCGTTTTGTTACATTTTCCATGTGCTTCTATATCACGACATAATATGGTAACTATGTGTCTTGTTTCTTAGTACCTCTCGTATTTATCCCTCCATCATGAGTTTAACAGTTTATACTTTACTTAAAGACTGCTTTAAGTTTCAATGTGAAAACTGTCTATTTAGCATTAAAACAGAAAATATCAGAAAAATTCCAGAAAATACGAAATGGACAAATTTATAGACATTTTCAGTCTGATGTCATATGGCCTGTTTTCAATGACATCGACTTGATCAGGGTGAAAACAAACCAGTTCCACCACAGTGAGAGGTGCCCATTTCACTGTTACATTCATCTTTTGATCATTTCAAAGTATCTTCAGGGTACATATTGTGAAATTTTAACAGAAGACAGCTTTAGGGTTAGATTTAGCTTTAGACTTATTCAAGACCTACAACTGTAAATATGTTTAGCATCACGATGTGTACTTTTTATCCTGACGTTTTGTACTGTACCAACTTATTCACTACCATCATGTTACTCCATACAGCTGATTTTGGTCAACAAATAATTTTTCCCTCCTCAAGTAATCGACAGTTAGAATCAATTTCGGGTTCCGCAGCGAGATAACTTTCAATTATTTCAAATGTCTCAGTTTGCTCTAACTCCACAGATAAATGAGTTTTTGAGATGCCTTAATGGGTTGCTTATGTCTGCAGTTGCTGTTTATACTTCGCCCTTTTCCTTGCAATCTCACATCTTTGAAGCTGCATATCTGATTTTAGAATCATCTATCTTTTTGAATTGAATATATTTGAACTGTTATCAGGGTGGCTTTGATCTGCTGACGTTGTACTTAAACATTAAAAAACGAGCCAAAATTTTACATAAACACAGAAACAAAATTATTATTTAAGACGCAAGATATAACAGCTCAGTAAAGTATGCCGGACGAATCCCTTTATATTGAATACTTTGCCTTATTCTGAGTTGTCTCGTCTGTTTGAAAACGTTCCGAGTATAGATAAACATCGTTGCTTCTTTGATATAAGATAATTCCATCAGAGTTCACTCGCCTTACGGCCTAAATCTACTTTGACTATTTCTCGATATGAGCGGTTGTCAAGGCGGACCGAAACGGCCTATACTGGCTTGTAAGCAACTTTAGGATGCTAACTTATGACCCAGGGCTGAAATACACAATGTTGCAGATACCCGGTTGATTGCGCCTCCCGGTTACTTTTTGGATACACGACATCAACAAAAACAAGTCCCAGGCTTTTTTGATGAACCGGAGGACTCACTTGTTCTGTGTACACTTTTCGAGGTACCAACGATCTAAAGTGAAAAACTCTAAAGCCAAAACTAGGCAACTCTGATTTCAGCGTCATTTATTGGCTGTCAACACAAGTCACGTTTAGTTTGATAACATATATAATATAAATAATAACCACAGTACTCACCCCATCCGAACAACAACCATTTTTGCAAAGAGCAGAAAGGTCATAAACATATGAGGGATCAAACTAAAGCGAAGCTTTTGCTTTATCTTTACACTCTCTGTATATTGAGAAGCAACCTTTTCTCGGTGTGAAAAGTCACTTCCATCCGTTCCAACAGGTCTAGCTCCCTCTCTTGACGCCATCTTTGTTTTAGAATCGTAAGAAGGACAAGCGAGGCCAGATGTCGAAAGCCAGGGGGTGCCATCTAGGGATCAGTCGTTCAAATGCGTATAGTTCTGAGGCACGGGGGCATATTGCCACCCTGGAGAGACTGCAGTAAACAAACTTCCAGACCGGTTTTCTGTGTAAAAACCGAATATAAATGTTAACTGAGTGGGTGTGGGTGCGGGTGCTTTTCTGAGATAGAGGGAGTCTTTGTCAAACTTTGACTTCCACCAACACCCCTATCCAGTGCACTTGTTCCTTTTCCCCTATGATTTCTACGTTTTCCTCTTCCATATGTAGTTCTTCTTCGGCGGAAAAATTAAAAGAAGTAACAAAAAGAAAACAAAGATAAAGCTAGAGGTGACTGTGTCAAAGGGGTCCATAAATGGTGTATGGGAAAGAGAAAATCGTCGAAAGAAAAAGATGCCAAAAATAAAGGTGTGTAAAGTCAGTGCCGTAGCAACCGAGGGGTAGGGGAGGCTGAAAACCCTCCAATAATGTACAAAGTAAAAAAAGTAAAGTCATCAAAATGAAAAGCATGCTCATTGCTAAGGTTAAAGAAGTAGCAGAACAGTATACCAGACATCACCAAAGCTAGCAGTATACTAGAGCTCACCTATATAGCTGGAGAAAACTCGTAATATACAATAACTTTGCAAGAATCAGCTCTATTCATTCTTGTCCAGACTCCAAGAAAAACCATTAAGTCTATTTTTAGCACAAGCGAGTAATAATTCACAGTATCAGCAGGACATAATTCGATTCTATTATTGATGTACATATGTCCTACATTTTCCGTGAGCTTTGTTTCTCCCACAGACGCTGTACGAGGTGTCAAATTCTGTGCACTTTTTCTGTGTGCCTCTTCAGCATTGTCTAATTAAGGTTTAACGTCTTGCTTAAAGCCCCATTGTGTTAACCATAACACACACCGCCATACCCTATCCTAACCCAAACAAAAAACAGACTGATGAACCAAAAATAGTACCTTAATATATTGCAAATATGTGAAATTGGCTTTCCAGGTTTCTTTCAGGTATTCAATGAATTGTAGAATATAAGATAGTTTTAGCTAGAAGATGTAGGATTATTATGATATTTTGTGGACATAAGAGAGTCACGAGTTTGCGACTCGCAATGACTGGCGCCCAATTAAATCACTTAATGCTCTATCACATGCATTGCAAAATGACTGATCAAATTTATCTCATTGTGGTAGCAAACTGTTTTGTCTGGTAAGGGGTCGTTCAAAAAGTAAGTAGAGCAAAAAATGAGCCTTTTGACCTGTCACTCTTGATCTGATACCTCCTCTTTGCTACGTAACACTTTCGAGACAACCCTCCCCCCCACCTAGAGATAGGATGACAACACATTAACAAAGATGCAATGTATAACGCAAAGGATTGTCAATGACATTAAGACAACAAAGCTCCGTGTCTGATATTATTAAACTTTTCAACACACTTAACTCAGTCCTCAGTTTCATGGGACCAGGTTCTATGAACTTTATTATCAAAGAATGGAGTGCCGATTTCATTCTGAGTATCATCCACATTTTCTAGATCAAAATTTTCAGCATCAACATCGTCCACCGAAACCCACTCCATCTCCTCAAATGTCATCACACACAAAAGGTCCCGTTATCAATGGACTGCAATTAACAGTAGACGTACACGCCATGCTTCACTTTCACTGCAACCCCGAGTGACCATGCAATTAGACTTGTGAAGCGTTTTTCCTTTGACGGTCGCAAAGTAGAAGCCGCAATCGGAACATATGCATCATTTGATCAAATCTTGACTCACAGATGGACAGGAACAATCATACGGTATTCTTTGAGGATACTTCTTTGCAGCTTGTTTGGGAATCAAACTGTTGTAAAATAAAATATTCTGATACAGCGGCAGGTACATATCATCTTTGTCATCTTTTGTCAACTCAGTTCCACTTAGCATATGAACCACTGGTATGGGTTGTAGTATAAATCTTTTAGGAACAACTTTCAAGTATGATGATTGAAAACTTGAGCAACATTTTTCATCGGAACACTTTACAATTTGTAATAAGTATTATAATTCCCAAACATGACACGGCTTCCATGCTTCTGACCATGTCCCTGCGATAACAGGTGGGTCATCTTCTATAAACTCTGCAACTACATGCTTGCCATCTATAACAAGGCCTGACCAGATTTCAGCAAGCACGCGTGCAGCTCAAGATTTTTGTCAATCTTCACAATCTTTCGATCAAGATGACTCCCAAATTTATAATGCTCAAGGATGAAACCACTCAGTTCTTTGCTGAGTTTCACTATCCTGCGCTCAAGATGATTGAATGTGCTTCGACCAGGAGCATTTGTTGCAAAGAAAAATGCATCCAGATCAATTACAGTCAAGTATTTAATTGAGCAATTAATAGTGTTCTTATACTTTGGGTTTTCATCAGGGCCTCCATCAGCAGTAACTATCATCATCTTCTTCTCCTCACCTCCATCAGTCTGAAAACTCGATGCAAATTTGGGTAGAGATTGTACCCTCGTCATATCTTGGAGACAGGCAAATGCAGATGATCCTAAATGCTTGGCACTTTTGATACCTATGTAGGTAGTGCTTTATAAAGATTGACAGTGGTAGTGCTCACATGCCTTTTTCCTTCAATTGTCCTATCATCTCAGGGCACAAATAAAGGTATATGGAGGAGCGTTTCAACTTGAGCCCTTCTCCGTTCAGGCTTCTGTTAGTTGATCTAGTATTTTCACTGTATGTATCACTTCATTGCCGCATCGGTCATGGGCGTTAGAGCCTGAGATTGCTTTTCGACAGAATGCTTTGATCAATTGTGAAATACCGCAAATTTCAAGTAAACCCAAGTCAGAAGTAGCCTTGCCCATTAATGCCTTATGGGTTGTTTTGTCCATACTCTTGACCTTACATTTTCTCTCACTATGTAGCTTTTTCTGACGAGCTGCTCTCTGAATTGCTTCTTTCAACTCTTTCTGTAGTCGCTTGGGCGTCGCTTGCCTGGTTGATATTTCAATACGATCATTTGCAGATGCTTGCCCCAAGTCTCGTTTTCGGTAAACTGCACTAGTATCTCACTTTCGATATTGATTTTTTTGTTTAACTCGTCCTGTGTTGGGGTCAATTTTGTTTTGGGGATTGCATCAGATAGTGTGGCGATTTCGTGTGATAAAAAATAATATAGAGTAGACACCAAGTCAACAGAAATAAATTTATCATTATCGTTAGAATTTTTTACTGATACGTGGAAGGACATCCGATGCTCTTAGTAAATTGACAAGCGTAAAGAATAAAGATGAAAGAATCGACAAAAACCGGCATTTTTAACAGCTATACAGAACTTTCGGGAATAATATTGCTGTGGTTCTAGCATCTACATACCTCGCATTTCTTTCTCGAGGATTGTTTGGTAAAAAAAGTTCATTACTGAGCTTTTCCCCGGTGTTTTCCACTCTCTTTCAACTGCAACATAAGTTTTTGAGCTTCGGACATTATTGCTTTACTTTCTTTTCCATTCTTTAATTCACGCCATATACTTGAACATTCTATCTGTGCTTGTTGCCCATGGAAACTGACATGAGTTTGCTTATACGCTGTCAAAAATTTGCCAAACAAATCTACCATTTCAATTTTTTCATTTGCCATGTTTGTTGGATTTGGCGTTACGATAAACGAACGTACTATATCAAATCTGTGATCAAATGAATGTATTCTTTTGTAAAACATGACAGAAACCATGCGACAAACTTGTTTGATTGGATGCTTCAACAATAGATTTTAAGATAATTGTTGTTTCAATTTTGTAAATTCTTTGATGACGGAGATGATGGGAACTTTATGTCCATGGATGGGAAGGGATTATCACACTATCTTTTGTGCACCAGGTTTTTTCACCTACAACGTGGGGTCGCTTAATTTTTCAATTTTATTACGTCATCGGCCCAGATTCCCTCCAGGGCTGCACATGATTTTAAAGTTGTCATTGAGACAACACAGTTCGAACAGAACAAAACAAAGACATGGAATAAGAAAACTGCATACAAAAATTCTGACATAAGTCACTAACGAGTGCTGGCAATACTAATTAGTTACTCTATTCAATTATTAAGCAATGCTGTCCTAAGATTAAAAGAATTTTCCAAAGGCAAGTTATGACGAAAACCGTGTCCATTTGATTATCCGGCACCTTGCAAAATTGTCGATAAATTTGAAATTTGACTTGATCTCACAACCTGCGATGTAGAAGCAGCGCGAGTGACCTTTGTATTTTTGATTACCTACTCCAGTAACACGGAGGAACAGTCGACGCCAGAGTGATATTGTCTCAGTGAACTAGCAATTGCCACTAATGCGATCAACTTTGTCAAAATTGAAAAACGACGCATTTGAAAAGCTCTTTTCCACTTTGACAAACTGTTATAAATTTATTTGACAATTTTTTTTTCCACATTCCGTAACAGATTCAGTTGACACCCCCAACCCGCAAAATTTTCATAACGGTTTGTCACGAAAATGGCGGATACCCCAACCGTTACGTACTTTGTGAAAGTCCAATTTTTAGAAATTATTAAAAGTGTCAGTTGACAAGAAAAGAATGGAGTACCTTGCCCATTTGAAAGCAGGTAGAACTAATGTGCTGTCGAAGTAGTTCATGTGCGTCAGTGATAACAAGACACCTTGTCTTTCCTAAATGCACAAAGTCGGCCTGAAATGAAGCGTTACGTCGTAAAGGTGAGCACAATAGCCTCCTAACAGGTAAGAATACTTTAGCCGACCTGCAACCTTGCTGTAGGATATAAAAATCTTGTTCCGTTTCCTGTTTGTGATAGTCAATTACTCAAATTCCCTCTGCTGAAAATTACTTGGGAGGGGGGCAAGAGCTAACATAAGCGTTAGTGTTAAGTATCGTTCACCTCCGTTGCTACTGACAAGCTACTTGCCGGCGATAAAATGCACCTTGATACACTTTGATTTGTGTCTGACTTGTAAATATAACATTAATATTAAGTGTTCTCACCGCACGTTTTCACTCCCAAACTTTATTGAGCTTGATCAGCTTTGTTCCCAATCAACACTATGACGAGCACCATTTGATCTCTTTAGAGTCAGCGGCAGACAAGGTAACATGCGATTGGTCAATTGTCAAGTTCTTTCCTTTGATTGGTTCAATGATTCAAACGGCGGTCAACTCAACGATTGTTGCCCGCACTTGTTTGTTAACGGACGGAATATGAAGTGTGGGGAACGTAAAAATTTTAATTATCTTGTTTTCAAATGTCGATATACGATATTATTCTATTTTAAAGTATGAAAAAAAGTCAAAAGCAGACAGAGGATCGCTCAAAACAACCCAAATTTATCGAAAATGCGTTTCAAAAGGCGGAGGAAAAGGTACTTTTATTTCAAAAGAGCTTCGAAGAAAATCATTTTCGATGGCTTCAGGAGATCTTCGAGGAGGCCAGCAAAGCATTCTGCAGGTATATTGTATTATTTAAATCGTATTCTTAGCTCATTTGCATCAGTGATTAAATTTTATTTTGCCTTATGCACAGTTTATGATTAATCTAGGGACTGATTCATCATCTAGCGATTTTGGGCCTTCCTGGATAGGCCTACCCGCCAATTTTTGACCTTCCAGTCAACAGACATGGCAATCAGAGGTTCAGTAGTATGATACCCATCCTAAGTATAACAGGAAATTTGGTAGAGGATCGCGTCTTCCCGTACGACGCGTTGATAAAGAAGTTGTGAGGTGCCTAAAAAATCAGGCCTAAGGATGGCACTTTGTGTTCGGTAATTCTGCCAGCACCTACCGGTAATGCTTGATAGTTATTTCCTACATAGCGCTCAGCTTGTCTACGTGTTTTTTCTCCTCGCCGCCATCCTACCGCTGGTATAACTCTGATATATACTTTGGTGTTTACGCAACCCTCCCTGTTCGTCGTTAGAACGATACTAGTTATCTTTAGGCTAGTAAATGATTTACGCGTGCTAAGATTCTTGCAATGTATTTACCTGTTGCAACATGCCCAATCATTAATCGTTATCCATTTGCATTCCTAAAATCAGATCTTGTGACCATCAAAATGTAGTCCTAGTTTACCTCAATACGATTATTATGTAATGCTAATGGACACTTATGGACCTTTTTAGATTCATTTATATCCTTTATCCTGTACTATAGTGGAGATGCAGTATTGCTACCTAAAACACCAAGTATGAGGAGAAAGAGGAAACGTGTAAATGGAAAGAAGAAAACGTCAAAAGCAAATAAAAAATGTGCTGACGATTCAAGATTGGATGCAGACGAAACTTATATAGCACGGTCTAATAAAACAAGAGCAAACAAACGAGTGAAAATAGGAGATGATGCATTACAGACCAGCTTAGTTGATTTAGATGTATCAAATATACTCGATAATTCCAGTAGTTGTTTACCAAATGGTAGGCAATTGAGACCTAGAAAAGCTAAAAATGGAAAGCCACCCCCAGCCAACAGAAAGAAAAAGGTATCTTCACAAACTGCGCAATCCAGTGTGAATAACTCTAAGGTTGTACACATGAGCTCACCGATCAGCATGCAAAAAGTGACAGTAGAAGCAAAGTTTATTGACCAAGAAAGAACAATGAAAACTCCTGGAACTCCAGAATGTGGTAGAAGTTACTTTTCCATGGTAACCCCAGAGAATAAGGTATCATCTATAGGAAAAGCAGTTAAAGGAGATGTTATGTTCCAGGAAAGTTTACCAGACAAAGATGATGATAGGAAATCAAATGATTTAGATGTAGAGATAAAGAACACTCCAGTTTCGGTACATGCTGAAAAGGTTCCTGTTAAGACCCTTGAATTGAATGTAACTAAGACACCTGTTCGAATAGGAACACCAAATTCTCTTCAACCTAAAGTTGCTGCCATCGTTAAGCAGTTCAGTGAGATTGACTCTGGCTCTTACTTGTCATCATCACCAAAGGATACAAAGAAAAAAACCAGGGTTCGTAGATCTTCTAGACTGTCCAGTAAATTTGCTAATCGCAGAAGATCATCTGCTGTGAAGTCTTACAAGAAGTTGAAAGGTTCATCCAAGACAGTTTGTCCTGCTAAGAAGACAATGAAAGGGACAGATGACCAGCAGAAAGACTCTGTGAGGGATGAGTTGATTACAGAACACTCATCCCCGCCTCGAGAAGTGCTCTCATGTTCTTCCTCAGAAGATGGGTATGTGCAAATGTTTGTGAAATGATATTACTGCACTTCTGCCTCTTCCTAAGGAGGTTATATTTTTGCCTTGGTCTTTGTTTGTTTTCTTCTCTGTCTGTTAGCAAAATAGCTCAATTCTTTTTATATAATGCTGAGACTTTGGTATGGATGATGATATTCTAACTCATTCAAGACAATTCACTTTTGGTGATAATCCAGATCAAATGCCAGGCTTTGTCTTGCTGCAGCCGGAACATTTAAGCAGAAAAGCTTATGTATGTCGAAAAGAGACAAGATGAACCATCAATATTGAAACTCAAGTACATATATTTATAAACAAGAAAAAAATTGAAGGCATTTATCATGTAAACATGCAGGGGTTTAAAGTCTTGATTATACCCTTCCTCACAAAGTCTACTGCATGTCAAATGCCTGCTACTGCCCAACAATTTTTCATCCCCTTCTCACTTTAAAAAAGTCATAAATCTCTCCCATCAGCTTTCTTCACCAAACTTTTAGCTGACATAATTTACACTAGTAGAATGTTCGTTGACAAAATTAATGAAGCAACAAATTAAAGGACAATTAAAGGTAGAAAATTGACACAAAAATGATAACAATGTTTGCCGACATTCTCTGCCCACATTAATTTTGTGTTCTCAGTTTATTTTGCAAATGATAATGTTCTAACAAAGGTATTAAATTCCATTGTTTATCATAATTTCCATACATTTCATGTTTCATGATAAATATTGTTTGCAAGTATTCAAATAAGGTACATCCTTCCTCGTCAACATAAATTATGCCATGCAATACCATCAGGCCAAACTGTAGTTGAAAATAGCTAGAGGCCAAATATATATATTTCCATAGCTTTTCTTATTAGACTGGATTTGTCAAATGACCTACCATTAGGCCAGTTCGGCAACCTGGCTATGACAAAAATTCTTGGTCCATTTCAAAAGCTCTTTAGTCTATCTGTTTTCTTTGTAAAATAGATTAAAGTCAACTGAAGATAAGATAAGGATTAATAAAACCTAATGAGTAAAAATTTTTGACGTTGTATGGCTAATCAAGGAGGGAGGAATTGATATAGAACTATTGAAAATTAAGGGTAGCACAACAGTTAAGGTCATTATTTGTTGAAATGATAAAGCCTTTATGAGCCTAATGTGTTCCTTGTCACTTCATTTATCGTAAGTTTATTACCCCTTATTTCTGTTAAGGATTGACTTTGCTATTCTAGGAATGTTTATAGATGTGAATACTGAGAACAGAAGGTAATTATGATTTTTAAAAATATATAATGCAATTCAATGCCCTCTTTTTCTGAAGGAGCCCGAAAGGAACCACACCCTACATGGAGGGGGAAGAACAAACACCTGAGTGCCCTAGACATTGCCAGACATTTACTCTTGATACACCAGGAGTGACGATAGAAATGGAAGTTCCAATCAGTACTGATGAAGACCACTTGATAGACACAGAAAATAAATGTTGTGAAGATACTAGTCCCAATGACATCAATGCTGACAACAGTCAAACAATAAAGCGCAAGACGTTTGATGTTCATACATCATCATCATCAAGTTTAGTCGCAGTGGAGATCCCATTAGATGTCAATATGACAACATTAGGGGTATGTGAGAAGTTAACCAACTCAAAAAATGAAGTCATGACAGAATCTAGTGGAAATGTGAGTGAAGACATAAAGTGTGGTCACTCATATGACAGTTCATCTGATATTTATCATGCATCTTTAAAAGAAGAAAACCTAGCTAGCAGAAAAGATAGCAAAGGTGAAAATGGACTGCCAACGAATGCTAACTTGTTTGGGACTCCTACAAAGCCTGGTCCTAAGATTGCAAAGGTAAATCACTGATGAGTTTTTATGTCTAGATTTAGAGTGTCTCTTTTGAGACTAGTCATTACTTGTATGGTTAAAAGTTTTTAAAGACATAGATCAATTGGCTAAATTGTTACAAAAACAAAATTTTTGAAGACAATCAGAATGCTTGATCCATATTGTTTGCAAAAAGAGTGTTTCTTTTAAAGATGATCTTGTGTCTTTCTATAAAGCCTATGCTACTGCAAGCAAATATTTCTGTTTAAGCCACTAGATCACACATGTATGCGTCCAACTGCACCTGAAAAGAATTAGGTATGCTGCTAATCACTTTTGTCACCCTCCCTTGGTCATCAGACAATGCTTCTATTTAATAATCTTAGGTGGAAATCACATGTCTAGTTGAAAAAAGCCTATACGGGGCACATAATCTGTCATTCACCCATAACAAAATTTGTAGAGAGACCTGCTATAAGTATTCAGACATAAACCCAATAAAGTAAAACTGTAATAGCTGACATATATTCGCATGCACAACTATGAATTTATATTTATGTATTCCCTGAAATATACTCAAATGGCAACAAAATTGAAAGAAGTTCAGGAAATATGACATTTTGTCATTGTACAATTTTTAAAGTCTAATGGGTACATATACAAGTCTAAAGCAATTGGTCCAGGCCTGGCCATAAGAATTTGAACAGGCGGGCGGTAAATCACCCTCCTGGTTGGTGTCAGGTGGGCGATTTTTCCAATACAGAAAACTTGTTTGAAATGCTTTGAAGCATATGTAAAAAGAAATTGCATATGTTTGAACTAAAATAAGAGGTTTTTAAAACAGGAAAATCTGATTTTCAACAAGTAATGGCATGTTATATTGTATCTACTGTTCTTCTTCAAAGGACAGTTCGTCTTTGCCAAGCCTGTTGGTCAAGTGAACTTTTAAGTAAATTAGAATAACAATTAGTTGCTTTAATTGAGGTACGCAATGCATATTTTAGAAATTAAACAGGCCCCTCTTTCTTCCTGTGTTAATGAATCAAATCTGACAATTTTAAAGAGTGTGTGCGTGTGCTGACCCACCTGTCTCTCTCAACTGATATAAGGGTTTAAAGGTCGAAATTGGTGAACCATCAGTGGAACAGTCATGGAAGAAAATACTCTAGATTAGTGAGTAGACACCATTAATTGATGGAAAGGTAGTGCATTGAAAGGTTTTGATACAACCTGCTTAAATGTAGTAAACAGTATTCTTATCCAGATATTGTATCTCATTGTTTATTTGATTTTTTCCTCATTTCCCAGGGAATTAAGTCAGGTAATATATTAAGTGATGCTATTACATCGTTCATCAAAAAAAATACACCCAAGAAAGACAAGGAAAAGGTATGTTATTACTTGCATTGGTTCTTTTTCTTTCAAAACAGTGCAAGATATTTGTGTTATTAGTGTACTGTTCCAAGTAGGAGACGAGTATTAAAGCAGGCAAATACAATGGTCCCATGGAGAAAAGGCAAACATCCTGCACATACTTGCTTTCTTCGACTTACGTTTTGACTTGCATTTTATTACAATCTGAATGCCATTGATTCATCCTTTTATGTAGGTAGCTAGATAGATAGATAGATAGATAGATAGATAGATAGATGGATGGATGGATGGATAGACAGGCGGACAAATAGGCAAATAGACAGATAATCATATAGATATAATACTTACCTGTACACTCTACTTTTTAGATATCCTCTATAGCCAGAGATAGTAGTGACAAGTGACAATTGTCCTCTGTGTATAAAGATGTCATATCCATGGAGATCGCTACATAGATAACAGTTGATATTGTATCTTGTCTGCCAAAGGTCCTTTTGATTTATGGTATTAATAATTTATTGAATTGATTAGTAATTAATGTATTTTTGTTAAACAGGATAAAAAGAAAATTCAGGAACAAGGACTGAAGAGAAAAGAAAAAATGCACCAACGCAACTTAGAAATAATCGAAAACAAACGTAAACAAGAATTAGAGGAAAGAAAGCGGTAAGGAAATAGTTAACATTTCTGATCATTCGTAAGTTACCTTGCAATTGACAGCTGAAATTAAAAATAACCGGAAAGGTCAGTAAGTTTTTGAATGGTTGGTAGTCAAGGTCTTAGTTTGCCATACTGTACATTTTTCAGGTTTAGTGTTGTTTTATTGGTGGTGGGGTACTGAGGATTTAATAATAAGTGACAAGGAAGATAGTATATGAAAAAATTTTTGTGGCAATGTCTGAAGTGCATTGTAATAAAGTAAACTAATAAGGTGATGGGTGTTAGGGTGGATGGTGAGATTAGTGTGTGCTTGCAGGGAGTTTGTATGTAAAGGTTTTAGGTTATTGTATTTCATGGTTTTTGTGCAAATGATTGGATATTGCATTCTTTTAGGTTATGTATTAAAAGGTTTTCGCTATTTGGTTGCTTTAAGGGAGGCAGTGATTGTTTGATTTCATTCGGAAGTAGTAACATTAGCTAAAACTAGTTTTGCTTGTTACTTGTACTATTAACCTTGGCCAATGCTATGTTTGTCTTATTTATCATTGATTCTTTAGACGGCGTGAAGAGCGGGAGCGCCGCGTTGCAGAGATTCAAGCGATGCGAGCTCGCGAGGAAGAGGAGAAAAAGCGAGCGTTGCAAGAGAGAATGGAAAAGGTAAAGGATAAAGAAGAAAAGGCAAGAAAAATAAAAGAAAGAGAAGAGGAAATAAAACGGAAAATGAGAGAGAAAAAACAGGCTGAAGTTGAAGCCAGGCGAAAGCAGGAAGAAGAAGAAAGGATGCAAAAATTGCATGAGCTTGAAATGGAAGAGAAGAGAAAACAAGAATTCCTTGCAAGAAAAGCAGAATATGAAGAGCAAGAGCGCATTCGCCGAATGGCAGAACAAAAACGATTGGAAGAGCAGAAGTTGCATGACATTGAGCAAGAGAGAAGACTGCAAGAAGACAGGTGGCGCAGGGAGATAGAGGAGAAGATGAAAAGAAAGGAGGCCGAGAGACGAATGAAGGAAGAGAAGGAGCTTGAAAAGAAACGGAGAGAGAAAGAAGAACGAGAGAAACGTCTAGCAATGGAAAGGGAAAAGAAAGCCGATGCTCTCAGCAATAATAAACCCGTCAATAAACAACAGTCAGAGCAGGAGGTAAAGAAAGGTATTTATCAAGTTAATCGAACAAATATTATGGAAAAGGAAAAACGGGAAGTCGAGGATAAGGAAAATCGAGTTGACCAGGTGAAAAGTGGGCTCACGGATAAACGGCTGAAAGAATATGAAGCATTGAAGAAGATTGAGAAACTTCTTCAGGAAAACAGAAATGGACTTAAAGTTGCTACTGGTTCATTATTACAGCACACCCTGGCTGCACCATCGAATAGCACTAAATTTAATCCAGACACAAACTCCCTATCAAAGTATTCAAACCATTCTGAAGGCTCTCAATCCTCTAGTAAATCAAGGTTCGACCCTCCAGCTTCTTCTGTTACCAAGTCTCAAGTACGGGAATCAAGTTATGTCAGTTATGATATTCACGATATGAGCAGTGGGGATTCCACTGACGATGACGACGATCCTATGCACAGAGTACCAAGTTGGGCACAGAGACAGAATTTGTGGCGCGCATTATTGAATCCTGAGTATTCGAACATTGATCCCGATGTACTGTTTGCTGGACTGCTTAAGCCGCCGAAGTTGGAGCTCATTTTTAGCAAATGTACTGCACGTTTCTTTAAACGAACGAGTTCTGCTTGTTGGGACTCACCGCTTTTAAAGAATGGTAAGAAATTAGTGACATGATTTAAAAAGACCGTATTTTTACATAATTTTTAGATATCAAAGGCGTAGGAACGAATATACCTGCAATGTCCTCCCTAATTTTTTCCCGCGTCGCTTTGAAAACTGGTTTCATACTTTGTTCGTGGTGCAGTATAAGCTGATTTGATTAACTTGTAAGGCAATGAGACGCAGTGTACCTATACCAGTCGATAGTTTTCTTTTTGGTTACTCTGTATGTCCTACATGTATGTGAGTGAGCAACACTTTAAGTTTCTAGACTTCATCGTAAGTCACCCAAGTCATTCCTCCAGAATTCACTGTGCTGGCAAATTGTCCTTGTTGGTAAACGTGTTCGTCTGTTGTCCGTTGTTTGCAGAAAGATAGAAGAAATTTTTTCACAGTTAGTCCGTTCCCGGTTATAAATTTTAACAAGAAACATAAGTTGTTGGTCCGATGCAGATACTTGGTTGTACATAGCTGTTGTTCGTCGGTGTGAGTGGCTGTTATTGCCGGATGATTTGAAAATTTTTGCGCCAGGTTTTGGGTTTGTTTGTAAATTTTGTTTTATGTTTATTAAAATATAGCTCATGTATAGTTGTCCCAATTTTTGCAAGCTTTAGATTACATTCTATACCAAGTTGTTAATCGCATTCTGTTTTAAGAAATGGCAAAAGCGCTTGTTTTCCTGGTAAGAATGTGAACGGTAGTGAGCAACGAGCCTCAATAGTATCGTCCTTCGTCCACTGTTCACCTTCTTACTTCAGAGGTTAATAGTGCTCCTTTTATCAGTCTATCCATCTACCTATGTGGTACAGTTTTCATCTTTCTGTTCATCTGTCTTTTTATCTATCTGTCTGCCCATCGATCTATCTGCCCTTCCATCTATCTCTATCTATCTATCTATCTATCTATCTATCTATCTATCTATCTATCTATCTATCTATCTATCTATGACTCTTCGCTGTCTTTTCCGTGCCCTTATGATGCTTTCCAGAAGAGTGATGTAGTGATGCAATGAATTTTCTATCATAAAAGTCTTTTGTGCGTTAGGATTCATCATTCAAATATTCAAATACTAGTGGCATAAAAGAGAGATTATGAGTCAGTCACTGACTGCACCGTCTCAGCGTTAAGGGTCCAAAAGATACCTTTCGTCCTACTGCTCCACCACCACAATAACAATTTGAATTTTTCACAGTTGCAGGCCAAGCGTTCTTATCATTATCAAACATTATCAGCAAAAGGGGCAACACCTCGGTTTGACAAAGTGGAACTCAAGACGTCTGCGCCGACGACGTAGTGCTCAGGCTGTAGTCACTTTCGCTTGTGAACTTGAGTTTTAGTCAAATACAGTCGCATCTTTTAAAACTATTGAAGAGGTTCGATTTTTATGACAGTGTGCAGTTTGCAATTTTGGTATAGAGCTCTTGCCCAATTCTTCAATAGTGAAATCAAACTTACATTTTCGTTCTCCTAAAGGAGGGTCCTGACCAGGAAGTAAGAGTTGGGTGCAATAAGTGTTCAGATTCAATCACCCTCTCAAGTTCTGTCCCAGGGGTTGTGAAACCCTTGTATCCGGACATGGAATTTGAAAGAAGATCGTTCCTTTATGGAGTCTGATGTAATATTGTTACACCTAAAACACATCCAAAGAAATTTTGTTTACAGTAAAGCAAATTCAATTTCAATGTAAACTGATGTTCACATCGGAATCGTCTTTGGGCCACGTGTTTTGTCATGGAAAAATCTGGGGGGCTAATGCCTCTCGAACTCGGCTTAACTATCAAGCTTTACTTCTTTGTGGGACTGTGCTATGCGTCATAAAGAGTAAATCACCCATTTCTTTGACTGGCTATCAAACGTAAAATCAGTCTATTCCTTTAAAAGCTACTATGGGTCATTGAGTTTGCCTGACGAAGAAAATATTTAAGTTCCCAGCTTATGGCAAATGCAATGGTATTATCACCAACTTCTCGATCTGCTGTTGCAAATCGATGCAAAATCACTTAACTATCTACTTTGTTAATACCTCGATATTCTCAAATTCTGCGGCCAATTACTTTTCCCAATAATTTGTAACAGCACATATCGAATAGTTTTAGTAGCTTTAGACGTGAAAGCAGGGTCTTATGCGAAACTCTTGTTAAACAACGTGTAGGCCGTGTCGGAAAATCTAATTACCTTGTTAACTGTTAAGTTTAATAAAGAGGACAACTGAATAAACGTAACCAAAATCAAACTCTAACATTTATAACCTCGGCTACCTAGACTACACCTGTGTGTTCGATCAAATTATCCACTGCAAATAGAACGATTGTCATTCATGGTTGAGCGCATTTCATACCCTTCATTACAACCTCCACTTTACACAAATGCACTATTCGTAATTTTGAATGTCTGCTAATAAATAATAAATTTAGGATTGTTGTAAGGAGGCCTTCGGCATTAGCGTATCTCTAGTGGAAATAAAGGGAACGGCTTACTGTTGACATGTGGTCCTCGAGGTTCGTACAAAGAAATTGCCAAAATTTGGAAAGGAATTTCCGAGGTCACAAAATGGTCCCCGAAAACTAAGCTGCTGTTCATCCTCGACCCAGTCTCCTCGTACTGTGTGTGCTATTGGTTTTCAGAGAGAGAAAGTGTAAAAGCCCAAGTAATCAATGACTATAACTTCAATTCTGCTCTTTTCATGACCCTGTTCACGTCTGTCTATGATGTGAATGTCAAATGCATTCATTAGTTATGCTCTTGACCTAACCACAACTAAATTGAGCACAATCTGAAGATGTTTTCTTCCTGCACCACCTGTGATTATCATTACGATCTCCTTACAGGCCACTTTTAGGCTAGTAATTAAAATGCTGCCGTTGTGTCAAACTAGAAAATTGCAGGAGAAAACAGCATGAAACAGAGAAAGAAGCATGCAGTTAAGCCAGCCTGGTTCACACCGGTGAGATTATGTAATGCCCACTGTCTTCAGTGGACCTCCTGGGTAGCTCTCTTGTGTGAATGCCTGAGATCTCTCTCAATGGTGCGATTTCAGTGAGATAGTCGATGAGAATAATACCGAAACATTTTGATATTATTCTCAGTGAGCAAAAGAAGCCGCTTATCTACTTGACATCAACACATTTTGTGATGTCTAAAATATTACAGTTTGCACTGAATCATTGTAAATAGGATATCCTCCCATCACCTCGTTTTGAAACCAAGGCAATGACTCTGAGTGGAATCTAAGTTGAAATCTAGATTGAAAAACATGAAAGAGTAGCAATGGGGAAACAAATCAATGCGACATTGAGGAAGACGAAGTTTTAGCAGAAGAAGTACGAAAATATCCCTGTTTGTATGATAAGACAGATAAGGGATACAAAAAGAACAACTTAACATAAATGCTTGGCTATCCATTTCGCAAATTTATTAAACCTGTAATTAAGTTATTTTTCTCACTGACTGAAATACGCAAAAGTGAACTCTGTGTTCAAACTGAAAAGGCTTCTTGCTTGTATTAGTTTCACTGGAAATTTTGATCTCACTCAGTGACATTATCATTTTCTCTCTGATGTGGGCTGATATGGAAATTTTTTGCTGCTCTCAATATGCCAAAGCAGCAAGTCTTTTAAGCCATAAGGAACCTGGAAGATCATATAATGTAAGAACATGTGTAGAAACGTGACCTGCATCTTGATGTTATCACCTTGTCATTTCTCCTCCTCCTTCTACCAGCATTTCTGCAGTGTTAAAGTTCTCAGTGATCATAAAAAGTGGCTACCAAATGTCTCTTGAATTAAGTTAGTGCAGTCAATTGTCAGTAATACTAAACGTGGTTAAGCAGCTCATCCAAACTCGTTACCTACATACCTTAAGGACACTAACCATGCTATATCTGTATCTCTTCCATCTCCCACCAACTTTACCAGTTGTTTCATATTCATGTTTGACATCAAACCACCGCACTAACATACCTAAGAATGATGGACTTATTGCCTGGACACTTGACACTTTCTCTCCACTAGGGACTCTAATTAGCCGCAAAAAGATGTGCTGATGTGCCTTGTCAAATGTCTTTGCCGCAATTATATTCAAACTTGAGGTGCGACAATGGACAGCAAGTTCGGTGTCAATTATGCATATCTGTTTGAAGGATACTTAGAGGAACAAATAACTGAACCTTACTAAACATGCCTAAACTTTACAAATTATACATCGACGTGTTGCCGATGCCACTACTTTACCAAGGAGTGAGCTTGAATGCTTTCTTACCTACGTCAACAATTTTGATACTGCCATTAAATTAACGTGATCTATCTCTGAATTGTATTGAATGTTACCAACAGACATGGTACTAGATCCGTCTACTAAAAACTAACAAACTCACACAACTACTTTCACTACGACTTCTCACATCCCCACGCACAAACAAGCCATTCCTTATTTCCAACTGCTATGACTGTGCTGCATCGGTTGCAATGATCTTGACTTTCAGCGCAGAGTGGATGACACAGGCAACCTCTTACTTACCAGCGGTTATCCACAGAACACACTCGCCCGTGCCAAATCCATTGTTCTTAATCTTACGTAGACTGATTCTATGGCTTCTAAACCCAGCAGACAATAAACTGATCATGCATCCCGCTAGTCATGACCTATTATCTCCTTAACCATCCAGTCACAGACATCCCAGTAAAAAATTACTCTGTACTCCATTCCGATCCTCTGATGTACCTAGCTCTGACTACCGGAACCACCCATGCTCTTCTACAAATGCGACAAAATACTACGGGAAGACCTCGTTCACAACACTATCCAGAACAATTTCAGCTGCTTATCGCCAGCCACTCTATCTGGTACATTTCAATGCCACGGACCATGTTGTAAGACATTTAGATATACTACACCATCCATCATAAGGCCAAGTGCACTAAATGTGACGTTTTGTACTTGCGTGAATGGAAACGCTCGTTTTCCGAGCACTACTGTGAAAATCTGGGCAACACATGGCACTATCGTAATACACCTGTAGCATCACATTTTGACCAGACCAACTACGACATCTCCACAGACGTTAAATGCACTCTCGTTTCGTCACAACAGCAGATATAACCACCATAGACTATCACAGACAACATTAATCACTCCATATCATGATGGATGCGTTCATCATAACTACACTACAACGACCTGTAGAAGATGTAATTCCTATGTAACTTTTTAAAACATCAGGTGGACTCCCGTAGGACGTTTCGAGCCGAGCTTGTCTCATCTTCCTCTAATGAAAAAAAATTCGGTATCTTAAGTATTGGAGTATGGTATTGGCATTCTTCGTTGTTCGTCGTAATCATAATGTTCTAATTTTTTACACCAAGAAACGACCAATAAGAGAACTTAGATTCATTTTGACGTTGATTACATAACAATTTCGTCTACAGAATTGTATGTAATGTCCGTAATGTAGCACGAAAACGTCGTAAAGAATTTTTACAGAGAATAGATTTTATAGATTTGCTCTCCCCTGACATGTTGGAATAATTTGTCTAAGACTAGAGCCCAGGCTTTATGCACAATACTTAATAACATTGTTATTAAGGCGTGGGTTCAGTGTTCATATGTAACTTTATGTATAGCTATGTAAATAGTTGTTATGTTTTATAAGAAAAACTGTGGAAAATCCGAAGTCCAGTCGTCTTCCTAACCCAATCTTTACAACAAGTGGCTGAACTGAAGGTCCGTATAAACAGTGGTATAACACTCTTGTATCCAACATGGAAAGTTTACATGGTATTTACATACCCGGGTATCTGCTGCAGAAGAGTAAATTGGTAAAATCTATCCAACTCCATGGGTTTTTGGATGACAGTCTTACAGCGTATTGGGCAGTACGATACTTAAGAATTGAATATGAGTCTCGTGACATCGATGTTTGGTTTCTTACCTCGAAATCTAAAGTTTCTCCAATAAAATCTCAAACAATTCGGCGATTGGAATTATTGGGGACTGTGTTACTCTACAAATTGTCAAACTACATGAAAACTGTTTTACAAGACGAGTTTACCACACGTACGGTAGCTACTTCTTATTGGATTGATTCACTAGCAGCACTGTGCTGAATCAGAAACTGTACACCTTGGTCACCGTACGTCCGCCGACGCGTTGATGAAATACTGAGCATTAGTCATAGGGACCACCGCTTTCACTGACTGGGTTCTCAAAATCCGGCAGAACTGCCTTCCCGGTGCAAATATAAGGGGCTGGTAAGTAATTCGTCGTGGTGGACGGGTCCAAACGTTTTGAGATTTGTGTGGGAGGAGCTGCCCAAGTGTTCCCCCGAAGTCGACCTAGAAGCGGAAAATGCACTAAAGGAAAGGTTGAAGTCACCCCCATTAATTATCCATGCAATGTAAACTTCGGCGCATCCAAATGCATGTAAAATAGGAGAAATTGTAGATATTCAGCGTTTTAGTACTAAAGGCAATTTATTTGGAACAATTGCATGGATCTTAAGTTTTATTTCGAATATAAGGGGCCCTGCATAGGTCACAAGCCCTTAATATGGAAGAATTGGTAAGCATCAACGATGTTTAATAATGCTGAGAAAATCCTTCTTAAATCCATACAAGGTGAACACTTTAAGATGGAAATTGCTTATATAGAAACTTGTGAGGCCAACAAGACCCGATTTTAAAGTTCCGACCTAACTTTTTCTAAAGATTTGCTATGAATTAATCATTGTTCCCGATGCCAAAGGTTGAAGATTTGAAAGCTACACATGCGTATAAAAATCAGAAACTGGAAATAGTGGGAAGCTAACCTTCTGGTTAATCTTCTGTGGTTCTAACCCAATGGCATAAAAGTGCCAAGTCACGTCCTCTGTTTGTACTATAGAATACTCCGCAGGTTCCTGTTCAGCACGTTTGTGTTCATGAAAACGAGGCATTATCAGCAATGTTCAGCTGCAACTGCATGTGTTGTTGAGATTGAGCAAAGCACCTACAGGAACAAAAGCCCAATTTAGCATACAGAACGGTAGGATAAACATATTTTACTAAGCGCCATTCAGTTAAATTTGCCTTGATTTTTACCTAATTTATACCAAACAGATAGGGCTTCTCCGCTTAAAATTTTTAGACGAGCTTGGTAACATGATATTGCCATCATTATTCAACGCAGCTGTGCCAATGTCTTAAAACTTACACTCGAACATAAGGTGATGAAATGTCTCAAAGGCGATTTGTGGCCCTCGTCACCGACATTTATTAAGGCTAGGGCATAAGTAAATGATACAGTGATAGGGAAATGCAGTTATAATAATTACCTGTCATATCTTAAGATACGTTGTTTCCTCGCCTTCTGACCAGTTGTTATTTGAAGAAGAGCGAAGTCCTCTACGCAAATCTCATTGTTAATATATGAAATTTTTTTTGTATGTTTTCAGTCATCCGGAACTTTGTTTGGACACCTAGATTATAAGCTTCCATTTTGCTAATGGGAAGTTTAAGACACACATCAGACAAGGGTGTTGTCATAGTGTCGAAATTTCACTTAATCGGGTCACCTGGTGACACAAAGATCTTTGAGAATTTTACAAGCTTTTATCAATGGTCTACATCACACGAAAGCCACAATCAAAGCAAAATAATATCAACAACGAAACTGAATACATGTATATACGTAAAACTATTTTGTTGCGTTCTTCGAAAGAATTTAAAGTTAGTTAGCTGTCAATTTTCTACATCTCGTGTTCACGTTTGCACTTAACGAGATATAGTGATTTGCATCATGCCGTCAAAAACCAAAGGTTCTCATCACATCTGCACAGTGTATTGTGCCAGACTAAAGTTCGTGTGCCATAAAGTAAGTTCTTTCAACAAAAGTGGAAAGCCAACAAAGGCAGCAAGTGTTTTTATATAGTATACTCATACAGTCATACTCATTTTACTAAGACTTGAGTTCATTATGAGACTATGTTCCCGAGACCTCTTACCAATGGTATTTTGTTTGTGGTGACGCGGACTTGAACTCACAGCCTCTGGCTCGCAAGATCATCGTTTATAACTACTGTACTATGGTGGTGATATATCATTTAAGTGTAAGTGTCAAATATCTACCTATGAAGTGGGTAAGTGGGATTTTCTGTCTCGCGCTCTTTGTTGAATGGCACTGAGCCTTAATATTATTCATGAAACATCGAGAGCTACAAATTGAGTGTCATCTTTGGCATAGCTAGGCAACAGATTGGCATTAATCCTACTAGACGGAGATTTATTCTCAGCAGCGGCGTGTCCACATGGGAGAAGAAGGGGCCCGGATGCCGACTTTTAACAGGGATTGTCTAAGAGACCCACACAAATATGCAAGGGAATTGGCTAGACGGGTAGAACACAAAAATACGCGGCATACAGTTCTGATTTTGGGGACTGAACTTGTCCCAACAAACTCTTATTAAATTTGCAAAACTGTCGCGTAACTACAGAATGGCTGGATCAGTAATGGCGTAAAGCACTAAGAAAATGTTGGTCGACATCTATAACATGGTCTGCTTCAATAACAAAGTAAAATTGTGTCAGGAGTTTTCTCTTTCTGGGCAAGTAGACTGGCGTTGGGCACGTTTTAGCAAGATATAAAATACTATTTAATGAGTTTTCCTTTCAGACTCTGTGGGCTGTATTCCACAAGCGCAACAATTTGCTGCAAGGGCGACACAATCAATTTTAAAATTGAACGACTACAAACTGGCATCAAGCAAGTTAGTATACATATATGCTAAAGTCAGCAGCGATAATTTGATTTTGACCACAGCAAAAAAATGTCATCTCTTAACAGATGGATACCATCGACATAGAGTGTCTTCCTTGAGTTATAAAAGAAGTTTTTGACATACAAGGTCTCCAGTTAATAAAAAGTAAGTTGTAGTTCCCCATTCTCCAATAATATATACACAAAACGGATTGTATTCTAAAAACTGCCTATTATGTTCTACAATTTTGACCTGGAGTCGTCACTTTACCTCAACCTACCCAAAAATGAATCCAAACCATTGCGGAGGAGTTTTGGATCTGGTATGACCTTAAGTGAACTTTTATATCTTACTCGTTTAATTGTACATGTTTTTATGGAGGAAAGGAAGCAAGTTGTACATGGATCAATTAAGTCAAACTGACACTAAGCATTCTTATGGGAAGAATATTGTTATACCTCGTAACCAATCTGCTGTAAGAGGCCTGTGGGTGGGAACAGATCCAAACGGCAAACACATCGAAGAGCGATACCAATAAGTGTGGTTGCAAAAAGGACGGATTTAGCAGGTCTACTCAAAGTTTCTTTACACCAAATTAATATTCTATTTAAAACTTAGAGTAATATAGTTTTACTAATACGTTAACCATTGTTTTCCTTCCGGATTATTCCCACAGAGTCAAATACGTTTGCAGCATTGAATAATCAAAGAAGTTCCAAATACAGATAATTCTGCCTGTTACTTCTGTGCAAAACGTGACGTTATTTGTGACTGCTGACGGGTTTGAATCGAATCAGAAGACATACTTGTTAATCGAAACACCTGTTTGGTAGTTCGCTATCGTGGAGGGCAAGAACGCCTGTTAGGTGGACATGGAAACGGTTGGCCTGGCCTTTAAACTGTTGTTTTATTTTGTTATATTATTCGCGTCGATATTAATTTTCGTAGATTTTTTGTACGATGGAAAATTGTTCCGTATTTTAAGGATTTTTAACGGATTTAGATTGGTTCGTGTCGCAAGAGAAGTTGGATTGATGAATGTTATGGATTTGAAATATGTAATTACTACAGATTTTCCCAACGAAAATAAGACGGTTGTTGATTTGCTGCATCGGGGATATGTCAACTTGATCAAACTTGTGGCTATATTTCCGTTAAGTGATTTGCTAGATCTTGCACGCATGCTATCGCCAGACCTTAAAATGGGAGAAATTATTCGCTTACTTGACATCATGAATGTGATCGGATTTGAAGTTGTTATGAAGGTTATCATGATCGACATTGGCCCTTTTGACTTCAATAAAATTGTAAGGAAATTGTACACAACTAGTAATTGGACGATAAGGGAAATAATTAATATAGTTGGTTATATAAATCTGATGAACATTCTTGTATTTCGCATTGGAGCTATTCGGCTTCCTTTAGTTACGAAGTTGATAAGTGATGAAGGATATTCCAAAATGGTAGTTAAGGACTGGCCTAAAGTTGTTTTTGTACTTCAACAGGACATTGAAAGATGGAACAAAACAACACAAAATAAAGTTTAACTGCTATTTTTGGACGAAAAGTTATTGAGTTTTAATCAAAATACTGTTTGTATCTAAGGGTTTGTTCGATTTACATAGATTATGTCGAGCGAAATCGATTTAGAACATGATAGAATATATCTTATGTAGAACGCGGACTTTACCAATGGTTATTATAAGTTGTTAATAAAGCAATACTGTTGTGTTCTGGGAGACGTACCATTTGCAAAAGTACTTTCTACTTTCAAGGAAACTTACTCATATTTAATGGACCGTTCCCTTGCGAAGTTAATATTCTAAGGTTGAGTTTGCAGACCGTGGATATCAATTATTATATTTTCAAGAATATTAAAGGCGACTCCGTTTAACATTGATTTAAAGTAGGCTTAGAGGATAATATGGTAGTGAACTACCTGCTTATGTTTGATCGTGCTGTGGGTCAGTATGTATACACTGTGAAAAAGAACCCTTTAACTCGGTTGACCATGTACGTATCGTTGGCCATAAGTACTGTTACGACATTGTAAACAATTACTGCATTTATTTAGACCATGTCTACCAATTTAGCTGTGGGTTTGAATTATTAAAATGTTTATCTCTCAAAGAGACAGCGTTTTCATTCAAATCGAGTGTGTTTTAAGTCAAATTAGGATGGAGTTTGTGGTTTTGATTATCATTGACTTTTGCAGGTACTAATTCTCTACTAAATACCGACATGGTTTTATCAGTGATATATATCGATAAGCTTCTTTACGAGAAGGTCGCTTCGCATGCGTTGAGGGTGAGTAAAAGACCAGTAAAGTCTTGTTTGTATGAGACTTAAACTTGTGACACGTATTTTCGGTCAACAAAATGCTAAACGTGTTAGAAAATAGCATTAAAATAACTAAAATGTTGAACCTAGGATAGTTTGTTTTTAACTATGTCTGATAACATCTTGTTTATCTATTTGTTTATCTTATGGTTTACTTGTTTACAATTCGTATAAAGGGGATATTGTTGTAAAGACGTCATACAGGATCTGTTGTGCGAAGGACGCCATATAATTCACGCAAATGTAGTACCGTGAGACTAGTATAGAACTCATGAATGATCAACTTTGTTACTTGGAAGAGGAGAACGTTTCATCCGCGAATTTTCGACGTACAAGGCCTTAATCACACGACAGAGGGTTATGTGTATATACAGGTAAGAAGGACTGGGATTTAACCATATATATACGTCTTATATCTGTGGATTTAACTAGGATAGCGAGAACCAATCAAAATATAGACAAAGGACAATAACAAAAGCGAGAATAGATCTAAGGAAAGATACTGAGAAAATAAAGAAGTGTGGATATGGGTGTCAATGGAAATAAAAGTCTAAGTAAAGTCGGTGAGTGTAAAGGATTCCTAAAAGGAAAATAAGTTGTTTCTCGGTTGTGACTCTGTATTAGTGGTCTCTGGTGTTGTAACGGGCGACAGTGCACTTAAAATTGGTTGTATCCCGTGATTGTTCAATGTCTCCCAGGTGTTTAGGAGAGCCCGGAAAAGCAGTGTTTTGTTTGACGTACGTACAAACATCACACTTTATGATGTACACAACAAGTTCATCATGGCACATCGGTATTTTAGGCGATTGTATGCAGTGCCTTTGGTACCTTTGATGCACGGTGCACTGTATGTAAATGGCACGCTTTGTATCGTCTGTGGCTTGTGAATGCCAGGTACCATGGCTGGTGATGTGGAGGTGGTGGTGTCTTGGATGGTGTTCTGGACGAGGTCATCCTATAGTAATCTATAACGTCTGCAGGACAGGACGGGTGGCTCGGGGGAAAAGATACTGACCGAGGATCAGAATAAAGCATGGAGTAATATCAACGAGGATGTCTGTGACTAGATGATTAAGGGGATCATAAGCCATGACTAGTGGGATACGTGATCCACTCTGCTATTTGTCACTTTTAGGGACCATAACCTGAGTCCGGTAAGGGTGAAAGCACGTTATTTTGCATAGTAGTATGTTGTGGGGAGAACCTCTGATCGGATTGAAGTGGCAAATGGCATCCATTACGCGCTGGAATTCAAGGTCATCACAACAGATGCAGTACGAAATAGGAGTGAGGAATGTCTGTTTCAGTTCACGTGGGTTGGGAGAAGTCTTAGTAAAGGTTGTTTTGTAAGTCGGTTGGCTTGTAGTACATGGATGTAGTAATGCGTCTTTTGATGATGGCGAGCGTAAGATCGAGGTATGGGAGATAATTTTCCGAGATAACCCACGTAAATTTGATAACAATAGAAATTGGCAACGTAGGTCAGGAAGCGGTCAATTTCGTCTCATAGTATTGTAGTGGCTCCAGAAAGATCGTCGATTTATAGTTTGCAAATTTCGGTCATGTTCCTGTCGTGTGTCGTAGCTATCTGTTCCTCTTTGTAACCTGCAAAAGTCTCTATCTATCTACTAGGTAGATGATCCTTAATCAATACTTCATTGTCAACTCATTTCAAACAACATATCCATTAACTGGTTACTTCCGTTCCCTCAAAGCTTATAATTCCCATCTGTTGGCTTCCACCCCTTAGTCAGAACGCTGTACTCAATATCTTCTTCAATAGGTCTGACTAATTCTCTTACTTGCCGCATTGATTCCACCTGTAGCCCCTGCTAAGTTACTTTGTGGTGATGATACATAATGAATACTCTGACGAATCTCTAGCCGATTCTCAACAAAAGCAGGCTTCAGCCATCGATTTTGGACCTAGTGGAGGGTTCCTTTTTGAGTCAATCCACACAAGTGTTTCTTCCATGTTCCGTCATTAGTTCTTCTGTCACAAATTTTATACTTCTGCACCCATAAGTACGACTTCAGCTCTAAAGTGGGGTGGGAGTCCTTAGAGAGTAATAGGCTTTATAGGTGCTTGTTGTGTCAGATTTGATTCCTGACCTACTATAAATGTGACTGACTGTGGAAATGTATACATGTACGCTTTCTCTTATTCAGCACAAAACAGTGCCAATCCGTTGTACGATTAGTAGTGATGGACCCATAAACCTAGAAACTTGAGATGATAACTTGGTAACGACTAAAGATCTGTTAATGTCTTATAGAAAGATTCCTAGAAACACTTTTGGAGCGGATCATCCCAATGAAGTTTAGGTTTCTTAATTTCTTTTATCAATATCTTTGCATTCAACGTAGTGGCTGAGAATAGACCAAGTGGATCAGAACATTAAGAGACAGTTTCCTTAAACTTTTACATTTGAAAACACGACGTGCTCTTTTTTCGGGAATTGGGAGTAAATTCTGTGAAATTGGGATCCCACTCCCTCAAATTCATATTGGCACTAGAAAATAAATTCTTCAGCCTTGTCATGAAAGTTCAAAGCCTTATGAGGTGCATTAGCATAGCGAAAAAAGTCAGTACAGATCTTGTCCAAAAATTGTAATGCGGTCTTCAAAGTTACAGTGGGCCTTTACGGTTGCCCCAAGAGGAACGGGCTACACGCAACACCAAATGCGATTCTACAAAATCAGAATGTCTCAAGCGTTGACTCAAAGGAAGCTTCATGTCTTTCACTGACATACAAGTTGGTTTTGTTTTTTACCTAAATGTCATTTTTGGTGCGAAATCTGCTGCCTGTTGTCACGCCTCGAGTTTGGATAAAAGAGTCGTTGTTAATAACAAAAACTGAAGCGACAAACAAGTTCAAATCGGTTTGGAGATTAACCCTTATTGGCTTCAAGTCATAGTAGATATTGTGAAACGATAGGTCTTCTGCCAGAAAGGATGGTTTCGTTATTTTGAAGCGGCAACAATCATCCATGAACATGATATTCATAAACAACACGTAATTTTTTAGGGGAGGATTGTTTAATTTGAATGATTGAGATATGATTTTTGTAAAGGAAGAAGGAAGGGAAGCATATGGAAGATCCTCGACTATTTAGTTTCAGACCACATAGCTGTGAGGAAAGTTTCTTGATTGGGAAAAGAGAATCGTTTTGTGAAAGTGGAAGAGAAAGTGGAAGCAACGATGTCAAGTTGAGAATCTTTGACCATCATTGTTGCCGTTAGGATCGTCAGAGTTGAAAGTATTATGTTTTAAGTAAAAATTCTTGTCGTTCTTATTCAAACTGAAAAGTACAGTTCAGTTCATATATGATTTAAATTCTCTACATATAATTTACTATTCTAAAATTACAAACAAACAATTTACTGAAATAATTTTGATAGAGAAAAATTTATACAATAATACAAGGAAATTAGCACAATATATAAGTATATGAGGGATTACAAAAATTGTATGCAGTGAATTACTTAAAGGAAAAGATGGAGACAGTTCGTTACTCAACCTGGTACAGATAAAAACTTCCAGTTACAAAGTACAATGGACCTGCTTGATCAGTGCTGATTTAAACCTGCTGTTTCAACCACATTAAACCGGTCTTTGTATCAGTTGGGCATTGTAAATGAAAGGTACGGATGCAAATGGGTACGGATCGTATTCCACGCTACGGACTTTCTTGTTTTGAGATTAGAGCAAGGAAGACTCGCAAACTAGTGCGAGTTACTTGGCGCAAGTCTTGGAGCGAATCCGGCTCTTCCAACCTGGTTCTGTCGATCAGATGCCTTTCCTACTGAGCTAAACACGTCAGGAGGAGAGGTCGGGAAAGTTTATTGATGCCGAGAGCAATGACAAGAGCAATGACAACACAAACCAGAGTTTCAATTAAGCTCACTAGCCACTACCAACATACCTCGAGAACTTAAAACGCTTTATGTCGGGAAAGTTGAGACGATCGTACGTGAGCGATGCTCAGTCACTTTGAAAAGTTTTAGATATCTTATTGCATTGAGTTTTTCAATCCAGGGATGGACTTTTCGTGAACCCTTACCGTCAGGATTATGCTACTTGGACAATGATTAATAATGATCAATACCAATGTTTTTTAAATTGATCAATTCTATATCAAATTTAGGGATTTGCGCCTCCTTGTTGCCTCCTCTGGAAGGACTTGCGTGGACTCTTTACAACTGAGGCTCCTTTCCCGGTGTTCCTAATACCCACCTCCCGTCCTAGTTATGCTAAGGTACAGGGAAAGTCCTTTCTGGTTTCTTTATGGGGTCTTACATTGGGAGATACAGATAGACCGTTGGTCAGTTGAATAATTTTCCTCAAACTTGGAGCAAAAAGTCAGATCGATTCTCATTCTCGCTTTATCAGAAGTGGAGGCTGTGACGCCGTAATAATGGTTCTCTTATTTTAATCTTTACAAACGTCGGAGTTGGTGCCTTTGAAAACTATGAGTCCTGCGTGAATGCTAGAAAAAGATCAAATGACTCCCTCGATGACGACAGTACCTTTTGTCTCCCTGTGGAAGTTCCAAATGAGCAGCTTTGTTGTTGCTAGCGCAAGTTGGCTTGGAGACCAACGACAACAAGATCAAACCGCTTTAATTCCTTTCGTAAGTCAGAACACGAGCGTGATTTCGCCGATAGGGGGAAGGGGAAATTGACTAAAAAGTTACAAGATTCTAAGGTAAAATGGCACTTTGCCATACAATACAGACAAGGAAACATGCACACGCAACAAGTAGACCACACAGGCCTCTTTATGCCGAGGGATTTACGACCAAGTCTTGGATGAAGAACGCTAATGTAAGTACTACTGTCGTTCATAGTTATTTAACGCATATTTGACAAGTATCGAATTTTAAAGGTTAAAACATGTCTAACTGATTTTGATCAATCCATTCGCTACATTTGAGCTTGCTTAAAACTGTATTGAGTGTCTTTTATTATTTTGCCTGTGTTCGATGACAATCATCGCTCACTTCACGAGGATGTTGTGGCTTTCAACAACAACCTTTGAGTTCTGTGCTACAGGCCGTCGTTTAAGTGGACGGCATGATTCGCTGTTGCAGTAAAAACAACTGTCAGCATAACAGCTTATGCTTCCTCTTGGCAATCACTGAAGTGTATTCTGCCTAACCAGTGCAACTTTCTTCGTGATCTGTTGTGTCGATCACTTTAAAACCACTCACTCGTGATTACCCTTCTGTAGTATAAAACATTGTATTTATTGGCTGAGAACTCTTTATGTGCTAACGTTCCTTGTTTGAGTTTCACTGTTTGGCTTATGTTTCACTTCCTGTCTTGGCTTATATTCGTCGTTCCCAAATTCTTGGATTAATTACTAACATTCTCCAAATCATTTCCTCCATTGACTTTTGGCATGTCTCAGAGCTTTAACCGTGAAAAAAACTGAATTTGAAGCGTGAAATTGTCAAGCATTTTATATGATTTCAAAAGCAATTACAGTACTACAAAAGCTGTCTAAAGCATAAAATGTACGTGATTTTCAATTAAAAAGAAATTTTGATTGCATCGACATTCATCTTCAGTTAACAAGGTGAGTGCGACGGTATGGAATTTGTACGCTACGCTCATTTGATGAAAACAAAAGAAATGAAAATTATATTAAAACCCATTGGAAATGAAAATTGATATCTAAATACGAAAAACAAACTCGAATAACGATTAAATGAAATTACTCAAGTACTGTGTCTGTTTCTGATCAGAAAAATAGAGCAACTACACATAAATCAGGTCACTGAGACATTGCAAATACAAAGGTATGTATAAAGAGCGAAGAATCCACCAATAGGTTTAACGACGAGCATGACATAACAATGCACTATTTGGACCAGGATGAAAGGCTTATATCATGGCAGAAATAGATTCTTAATACCATATTCCCAAAACAGCTCTAGGACATTCATTCAAGTCTACTTGGATCAGTGGATGGTAATAGGTTTCTATCTCAGCCTCATGTTTTAAGTGACTTCGAATCTACACATTTTTACGTTCACAAACTATCAGTGTCATAACGCCTTACCACGAGGTTCTCATTATATGAATTGATGTTGTATAAGTCACTAGAAGAATAGAGCAGGAATGCTTGCATACAAGCTACTTATAGTTCCCTTTCAAGCTAAGTATCCCAATCAGCTCTATCTTACACCGTCTGATTTATTTCGTATGACCATTGATATACTAGCACCTTATAAGAACGAATTTGTTTTGAGCCACGAGTGTAATTCATGAGAATGCTGTCTTATTTCCAAGTAGGATTTCGCACAAACATTTCCATACTCCATACCGATGAGAACAGTTAAATAGCCCGAGCCTTAGGCTTTGTGAATTTCAGGTTGACAAGCTTAATTTGAACAACTTTCAGACTACTAATATTGACCCACTGGCCTGTTGCAAATTGATAATTTTATACAAATGGAGAATGAGTGTCATGCGGATAGATTAACAAAATTTAGCATTACGTTCTTGCAGGTACTGGTGTGTTTTCAAAACATCACTTTGCTTACCTTAAATTCTTGTGTTTCTGTAGTTTTCTCGCGTTTTAAATCACTTTTTGCACAGACTTGTCATTATATGTCTAAGGCGATTCCATTTTTTTTTCTTGAAAGGTGGTTGGGCCTCCTGAGGCAGGAGCATACAAGAAAAGGCCAGCAAAATCAACACAATTTCGCAAGTTTTATGACAGGGGAGACCTCCCTATTGCATTGGAACATGACACTAAAGGGAATAAGATTGCATGGAAAGTTGAAATAGAAAAACTTGATTACCATCATTATCTCCCAATGTTTTTTGAAGGTTTGAGGGAAACAGAACATCCGTATGAGTTTTTTGCTAGACAGGGAGTGCATGATATGCTGGAACATGGTGGCTCAAAAATACTTCAAGTTGTTCCACAGTTGATCTTACCAATTCGGGATGCACTTGACACACGAAATCTGCAGGTCGTCTGTACGACTTTAAAAGTGTTACAGCATTTGGTAGTCTCAGGGGATATGGTAGGCGAAGCACTTGTGCCTTACTATCGTCAAATACTGCCTGTGTTGAATATTTTCAAGAACAAAAATCTGAATTCAGGTGATGGCATTGATTATAGCCAACAAAAACGGGAAAATATTGGAGATCTTATTCAAGAAACTTTAGAAGCTTTTGAGAGATATGGTGGAGAAGATGCTTTCATTAATGTCAAATACATGATACCCACGTATGAAAGCTGTATGCTAAACTAAATGAACAATAATTCAGGATAAGGTTGACCGGGAAGGGGACTAGTTAAGGTCAAAGGAGGCCTGGATCAAAGTGTCCATATAATACCTTTGTAAGTCACTGCGTTTTAAATACGGGACATCAGTCACCCCAAAGCGTTTATTTTTGTTCAATGACTTATTGTTTTCATATCTTTGCTTAAGGTATTGTCTTCATCTTTACAGGAATAAAAGTTTATTTTCGAAAAGTAGTCATCATTTAGCAACAATGTTATCTCTTTATTTCAATTCTTTACAAATTCCAGTTTTGTTCCTCTCTAGACGATTTAGCTTTACCACTGCTATCTATTTCAGTTTTTGTTCGCGGGCTTTGCACTAAACAGAAAGCATGAAAAAAATAGTTAAACTACGGACCAAATGATCGCCAGACTTCAGGTATGAACAATTCAATTTACACTTCCACTAAGTACTTTGACTGCTCGTCAAGAAAATACTTCCTTTATCCAGCAAGATCGTAACGAGTTTCCGTCAAAAACTAAAATAGACCTGTAGCATTGTAACTTTACCTAGGGCGGTAACTTTATAGTTATATAGCAGCCCCACGGCACTACAATTTTATTAGACCTGTCCCGACCACACATCTTCGTAAAACTCGCATAACTCTGTTAAGAATTGCAACAGAAGAAAGACACTTTTAAGATTGACGAGAAGCTTTCTGTAGGATCGTCAATATTGGTTTAAGAATCTTTATGACGACCGCGTCCCTTGGATCTCATAGGTATAAGAAGCTTTGCTACGTTGGGTAATAGGACACATCCAAATGTAGAAACTTGTACTACTTATACTTAGCGTGATGAACCAGTCCAGTTGTCGCTGGCAGCACACGAGTCTCTGACGAAGCCCGCCACTGAAGTCGGTTAGACGCGATGTGGCTCGCTACATCCACTGGATCCTGGTTGTTCGCATGGAGCAGCCCGGAAACTTCCATATCAGTGACAAGATGTTTCCTCCACGATAGTCTCGGTGCATACCGCGGCATTGTCCAGCCCAGAGGACGCTGACTCCAGAATACCGGCTTAGGGAGTCTAGACTGAAAACAAACGACGACGATCACGTGACAACAATCAAGTGCCCTTATCGCATTCACCTCTTTAACTAAGTAAAACAGACGGCAGATTTACAGCCATCAGACCAGGATTCGAAACTCCGGTATCACAATAATAATGTAATGCCTTTAGGCACGAAAAGCACGTCGCTTGAGCGTGTACGCCGGTAGAGAACCTATGATAGAGTACATGGTCGGGTGAATGATTAAGAGTCTTTTGACCTATCACGTCGAGCTTTAGAGCTTAGTACGAAAGAGCTGCCGTTCTTAACTTTTATTTCTCCAGTTATGGCAGCTACTTAACTATTTCTATTATCATAAGTGCTGTTGCAAAGATGTTCAGAACGTTTTAACACTCCATTCAACAATGTTCAGTCGGTGCACGCGTATTTGATCTTTGAAAGTCGAAAGTTCTAAAGTTCAGTGAAATTGTTGAGAGCTTTTAACACTCCATTCAACAATGTTCAGTCGGTGCGCGCGTATTTGATCTTTGAAAGTCGAAAGTTCTGAAGTTCAGTGAAATTGATGAGAACGTTTAACACTCCATTCAACAATGTTCAGTCGGTGCACGCGTATTTGATCTTTGAAAGTCAAAAGTTCTGAAGTTCAGTGAAATTGTGGAAGGCGTTTTAACACTACTACTGAACATCACTAATCACTCGTTCTACAAATGTTGAGCGGTGTTCAGTGAAATGTCGAGAGCGCTGTAAGGGGGCTTTACACTTATAAAAATGTTTGTAACGCCTGACTGCTAAAGGTTTGTAAGGACACTCATGTTATTGAAATAAATTACATCCGGAAAATTGAATTTTCCGCAGAAATAATTCTTTATTTTGGAAAATAAACGGCGTCCACACCAGTCAACAGCAGTTACGACACAAAAATGATTTTCATCTCTTTTGGACCGGTTATTATCATCATGTATTCGATGAGATTGGTTGCTAAACAAAGTTGATGCATACCAGAAACGTGTAAAATCGTGCCACCTTGGAAACACGAGTTCCATTTCACATGTTAGCATTCATAATTTTGAAGAGTTTTTAATAAAGACCTTCTGTAGTCTTACAAAATGGGGGAGCTATCTGATGTAGTTAAGACAATTTTCACAAAATTGGTACACAAGGTAAATATAGCACTTATGTCCTCATTGCAGTTAAGTCATGCAGCTTCTTCGCAAGGATTTATTCTTGCCGCCATGATATTTCAGAAGTGCAATTTCTACACGAGCCCAGTTATATTACATATTGGAATAGTGCATCCCAGCCTCAGTTGTCAACAAATTTTAAATGTTTGGATGAATGCATCATTTCAACGTAAATTTCAACCAAAAGTGTGAGCATAGAGATGTCAGAGAAAAAGATAGGAAAAGTTTGATGTTATGTAAGATGGGATATAAGAATCTTAACTGACTGATCCTCCTTTAGTCTCCATTACAACTGGGAAATAGACTGATGACCTACAGTGTGTTATTTTGGGTTTTGGATTTGCACTTCTAGTTCAGCGGTGTTTGACTACTCTACATGGTCATTTCCAATCTTGTTTATACTAGACTAAGGTCATTACCAGCATTAATTTTTCAAGTGTTTTAAAATTCCTTCAAATATAAACAGGAATAATGACAAATCCTTTCAAAAATTGCTTGCAGCAGACCTATAGCACATTTGCCAAGTACAGTGTCCGCACCTCTTCAAATTCACCTTTCATGCAGGGTTAAAGAGTTGGGACCTGTTTCACACAGTTGGAAACTGGGATATTAAAAAGGTGTTTTTAGCAAGATATAAATTCAAACATGTCAGCAGAGACAAGTTATATTTGTGCTTCACAATTACATATTTCAATGATAAATATTATAAGACAAAAAATGCATTTTCCCACCAATTTACCATTCATACAATGGTAATAAATACTTCATATATACAAGGTGAATGAATTAATTTAAAATTATCATAATCTTAGCAACACGTTTATTCAAATTACTAAAAACAATTTAATTAAGTTGTAATTAATCTTGCTTATGCAAATTATTGTAACATATGTCCTATTTACAGTACATAAAATGGGGGAAGACTTAACTACTGGCTCCCTTGTAAAAGCACTCCTAAAAATATGACAAAAGTCCTCAAATAAATCTGTTACTCTGTCACAAAGTAACTATTGCACAACGTTAACCAATGAATTACTTTTATCAGGGGACTCATCGGGGGGCCGTAAATATGTCACAAAAATAAAAATAAACCTTTCCAGGATCTTGTACTGAATCCACAGAATTTTTGAATACATGGCTAAGCAACAAAAATGATTTTTGCAGAGCTCAGACTGCCTACAACTCCCAGTGAGGTAAAGTGTAATTTTTGACACCAGCTGCTTCTATACTAATGTAGTGTTATATCACTAGCATTCAAACAGAAGTAGAGGCCAACAATTTTCATAAATAGTAGCATAAAACACATACATTATAATAAGTATATTAGATTCCTCAAAATTGACACCCATAGAATAAGCAAGTTAATCACGTAGGAATTTCTAACATATTACTTTAAACCCATTTACTCCACAGTTTACTCCCAGTTTGCTATAAAAGTACCAGACAAATCATAACAAAGCAAGACACTTCAGCTGTACACACATGATTCATATGTTGGTATCATATACTTGATGTTGATAAAAGCATCTTCTCCACCATGGATTTCTAATAGCTCCAATGTTTCCTGAACAAGATCACCAAGATTTTCTCTTCTTTGTTGGCTGTAATCAATCTGATCACCACAGTTCAAATTCTTATTTTTTAGGATATTAAGGACAGGCAGTAGCTGCCTGTAATACGGAACCAATGCATCCCCTGCCAACTCATGGGATAGAATTAAATCTTGCAAAATTTTTAATGTGACACAAACTATCTTGGGGTCACGTGTCTGTAGAGCATTCCTTATGGGTATAATCAACTGTGGAATAACCAGGAGAACTTTCCGTCCACCATGTTCTAACATATCATGAATCCCTTGCCTTGCAAAGAAGTCATAAGGGTGTTTTGTTTCTGTAAGACCATCAAAAAACATAGGTAAATATGCATGATAATCCAATTTTTCAATTTCCACTTTCCATGCAATCTTATTGCCTCTGGTATCATGCTCTATGGCTATGGGTAAATCTCCACGTTCATAGAATTTCCTGAACTGACTGGGTTTTGCTTTGCGTTTTTTAAATGCTCCAACTGGTGGTGGTCCTTGTACCTATAAAGCACATAAAATAAATGTGAAAATACAAGCCTTTGATAAAATATAAGCTCTAAAATTTGCAATTTTTCCAAATGTCATGCAATGTATGTGCACTGTGTTATGACTAACAGTGTATGCAACACATGGAGATATGGACCATTAGGTAATTGATGTGGCCAATTCATTTGGAATTTCACTGGATCTTTGTGTTAACCTCATTGGCCATCCCTTTAGAAGTTGGATAGGTCCAGACTATCATTTTCCTTATGGACACACGATGGTAATACCTGCAATTGTAGTTAACAATGTCTACCAGTAAAAGGCAACAGTGCTAGAACTTTTCATACTTCCTCTAATTAAGTATCTGAACTAAGTGTGTCTAATGCCAACCTGATCATTATTACTTTAAATATTAGACTTTTGACTTATTTACTTCCTTAATCTTTAAAATTTGACCTTGTTACATCCTTCCCTCTTCCCATTTAAACTTACGTCTATCCACCAGTTTTTCTGAAAAAAATTGCTTGTTTACAAAAACTCATTGGAAAATTATTGAGAGGTAGTATGACAGTGAATTGAATTTTACACCATATGATCCATTTATATATCTCTCCTCATTTGTGTATTTTACACAGCAAATTGCCATCCAATTGACATATATTGTCACACATATCTTCTTAAACTGCTGTGATTAAACAGCACAGTTCTCAAAATTACACTTGCTGGATAAATGTTGAATTTAACTTGTGTTTGTCGTCATTTATAATTACAAAATAAATTCATTGAGCATTGAGGTGCAAAGCAGCAGGAGGTTAAATATATGTTGAATCACTTCCTCCTGAGACGTCCCACCTGTTTTACAATTAACGCATTGCAATGATTCTGTTCTGCAAATACAACCTGTTCTGTGAACCATGACAGATGTAGCACTTTCTGAACGACCTCAGTGAGAGTAAATTGACATCGCGGGTTATTTTATAGACTAAAGCAAACAATGATTGCAGAAGCGCCTAGGTATATTGCTTCTTTAATATTCTGTGTATAAAGGGCTGTGTACAAACAAACACGTCCAGGAGCTATACCGTGAGAAATGTGTTTTATCAAGGAAGTGTGACTACTTGCTGTCCATTCCTTTTTGCAGCTAACCTTAGCTGGCTACTTGTCGTTGCTTCTTACTAGCGTCCTCTCGGTTTATATTAATAAACTCTAGTTTGTGCCTTCGTCGTATAATACAATATGTCTCACCCTATGTTCAAATGTATTCATGATGTACATGACTACAGCCTCCCTTAAAATAAATCATGTACGGTTTGCCAACGATCTCTAAGAAACTGTAAAGCGACCACCATCGTACTTTGGTAAACGCCAAAAAGACCCTAAAACGCCCTAAAATAGACTTGTATTACTCTACAACCACAACTTGAAATTCTGCAGAACTGAAATCGTTTTACGTGTGTGACCAAGGAATGCTTTTGTGTTTAATAAAAGCTGTAGGCTATAATTATTGGCCATGGGCCCATGACCTTGACATAGAAAACTGATCCTATGTAAATACACACTTGAGAGCGGCAGAACACATGGCAATAGATCAGAAATCGAGAATTTGTAAGAAACTATCTATCTTCAGTGTAAACAAAGAAAATTCGAACGTCAAAGCAGGCATTAGAATCTTTTCCACTTACCACGGCATTCTTTAACAGAGATCGTGGTGTAAATCCTTCAGCAATAATAGCATTGTCTCCTTTTCTGTTCATAATTACGTTCTCTACGTTGCTCCGTTAACCTTCAAACAAAATTTTAAGAGCACTTATACGCTTAAGATTTCTTCGATATGTTGGAAAGCGACAGTGATTTTCAAATTGCACAAATAAGAATGTTTTTTTAAAACCAATCGATGTATTGACCTCGATTTGATTTTGTGTTTGTTGCTATGACAATTAGTAAACAGATGGTTGACAAAAGAAACATCTGCTCAAAACCAGTTCCTTCGTTGATGTTTTTCCAGAGGAGACGAAACACCTGTCTTTAAACACATTTGTAAAACAACTCTGATATCTGATAAATAAGAGATTTCCCAACGGAGCTTTAATTATCAAGACAATCAAATAAGAACCCAACTGAACAGGATAGATCAACAATAGCAATCTATCGCTCTATCTCGAAATAAAGGATACCATAGAGCCCAGATTTGTCAACATTTATCATCAAGAGGTTTTTGTAACTAATCATATTGTTATAATGAATATAAGAAATGTGCTATAATGATACTTGCAAATCTAGAGAAACTGTATCTTTGTAGCTCATTTGATTACAAATTTTTTTACGAAGCGCTAAATCTCGCTGTTCCAAAACCCCTCTGACGCATACTTTTCAACTTCCTGGTGACCAAATATCATTCTTGTTCACTGAGTCGATCCTAAGTTACGTTTTAATGTTACGTACACAAATGACAGCAAGTAAAACGATTTGGAGATTTTAGCTTTGTCTGTTCGTCTTATCCTTGTCGTTCATTCCCAACGCTAATTTTTTTATAATTCATTTCAAAGCTTGTTCCAAGTAACAAGAAATGGCCGAAATCAACAGTGCTGTTTTTTCAACGTGTTCGTTTATCCGGCGAGAATTGTTTTGACAAATCTTATTACTAAACTTCTATGCTTACTGAAATGCCTCGGAATAACATTGTCCCTGCCCCTGCACTTCTCTGCTGACGTCGATGCCTATGATGTTTGAGCAAGAATTTGCAATTGAAAGCTTAGGTAAATTTACAAACAATACTATTCATTCTTATGTCTCAGATATTTTGCTTAGACATGATTTCCAGCCTGATGGAATCCTACTCCTACATCGTTATACAACATGGCGGCAAGAGCGGTGGCGTGTTTCCTCGCTCTTGTCTTCGCAACTTTCCAAGTTAAAAAGTTTGCCTTTTGCAGCTCTGATTCATTCATCTTATCTGGTCATCAAAGAAAGTTATATCTGTTCGTCAATATGGATAAACAGGCAAGACAAGCTTCTTCGAGCTAAGCCCACCCGCAACAAATCGAATTTAATGGTACAGATCTTGATTCTGTTATGTGGTGATATCAAAACATGCCCTGGCCCTGCCATCAAATGTGGAAGACAGTGCGTAAAAATCAAAGCAGAATATGCTGTACCAGCTGTAAACTGCTCCACCACATAAAATGCATGGATGATGAAACAGAAGCCCTTTGCCGCTCCTGTTTATCAAAATCATTTGAAGTCGAAGATCATACAGAGGAGCCTACAACAGAGAATCAACAACAATACTAATTACCTGAGCTTACTGAGCTTCTTGCATGGAAAAGCATTAAAATTCTGCATCAAAATATCCGTGGATTTTTGGCACACAAACAAAATCTTTGTCATATCCTTGTTGATTTCAAAGGAATCCATATTCTCTCGCTCAGTGAAACACATTGGCTGCTCACGAGGAATCTGAAGCTCAAGTTACCGACTACGATTTCTTGGGTAGGCCAAGAAATTCTGGTGAAGGAGGTGGTGCAGGAATTTATATTTCACAATCAATACCTTTTCAAAGACGTTTAGATCTTGAGGATAATGATATCGAATGCATTTGGATTGAAATCTTGCTTTCCAAATCAAAAGGGTTTCTTATAGGAGTTATCTATCGCCTGCCTGACTGGTCAAAGCATCTCCCTGGAAATTTCAATGAGACTTTTGAATCCATGATGTCAACAGTCGTTTCCGAAGATAAGAAGTGTATTTTGACTGGTGACATAAATTGCAATTACCTAGAGAGTTCAGATCACAAAGAACTAAAAACTATACCTTCGTCGTTCAACTTGAAACAATTGATCAACAGCCCCACAAGAATAACTAAAGAATCAAAAACACTGATTGATGTCATTTGCAGCAATGAGACACAAAACATCAGTTCAGTCAAATAATCCCTGCCGTTTTGAGTGACCATCAATTGATTGGGTGCTCGCGCAAAATCCACAATGTGAAATTCCAATCAAAAACAATAACATGGCGCAATTACACCAACTATAGCCCAAAACTTTTGTGTGATGACCTAAAAACTGCCAATTTTGAGGACGTGTTTAAAGCAACCTGTGCAAATCAAGCGTGGCATTATCTGAAACAGATTCTCATTTTCTATTTTAACAAACATGCACCCTTGACTGCAAAGAAAGTGAAAGGAAAACCAAGCCCATGGCTTACACCCGAATTGAAAAACCGGATGAATATTAGAGACAAACTATTATGTAAGGCTCGTCGGTCAAACCAGGAAATTGATTGGTCTTTCTATAAAAATTAACGGAATTGTGTTACTAGTCTCGTGAAAAATGCAAAAATAGATTCCATAAGGACCGTCTAAAAGAAAATGCAGACTCACCAACCAAATTTTGGGCTGCCGTCAAGAAACTTTTTCCGACCAAGAAAACTGCTCCAACTACTCCAACTGCTGGCCCGGTTTTTGACATAAATGGATCGATAACATCTAACAATGGAACCATGACAAACACCCGAAGCAGTTACTTTTCAAATGTTGCAAATTTACTGAAGTCTAAATCTTTCCTATTGCGGGACTTTACTTGGATGAAACTAAGTGAAAACAATCTTGTTCCTCCATGTTCAGAGAAATTCACTCTCAACGAAGCTAGCGAGGCTGATGTATATAAAGAACTAAACAACCTCAAACGCATAAAGGCAACTGGACTTGACAACCTCCCTCCAGGACTACTGAAGGATGCAGCCTCTATTTTAACGAAGCCTCTAACACACGTGATCAATTTATCATTTAAAACGGGAATGGTACCTACAGATTGGAAGGAAGCAAAAGTAGTGCCAGTCTATAAGTCTGGCCCCCGTTAACAAGTAGATAAATATAGACCCAATATCAATTCTTCCGACTTTATCAAAGATTCTCAAAAAACTGTTTCACAAGCAGCTTATGAACCATCTTGAAAGAAATGGTCTTCTATTTATCAGTTTGGATTCAGAGCATGCAGTGATATATTTCCTCATCATATCAGAAGGGAAGCAGACAAGGGACGGTTAACAGGTGCATTATTTATTGACCTGTCCAAAGCCTTTGACACTATTAGTCATTCTGTCCTTCTCTCCAAGCTTCAAGCCTACGGAGTAACAGAAAATGAACTAAATTGACTCACAGACTATTTACTCAATCGCAAGCAAGTTGTTCAGTACAACGAACATTCTCCAATTTATGCCCAGTGTACACAGGTGTTCTGCAGGAATCCATCATTGGTCCTCTCCTGTTTCTAAGTCACTTTAACGATACACATAGAACATGGGAGCATACAAATATCGTGACATATGCAGATGACAATGTTATTTTTTCATCAAACAGTGAAATGAACATCATTGAAAGCCATCTTAGTCAAGATGTTAACAGCCTAACCACCTGGTTTTGCAAGAACGAGCTAATCGTAAATCTGAAGAAAGGGAAAAACGAAGTTATGCTTTTTGGCACAACAAAGAGATTAAATAAATTAAAAGAGAGACGGCTTAACATCAAAGTGGGTGAGACGTCCATCAATTGTGCAACACAATATAAATATCTCGGAGTAACATTAGACCCTTCACTAACGCCTGATACTCATCTTGATATAACCTGCAAAAAGGCAGCAGGAAGGGTTAACCTTCTCCAGCGCATTTGCAGTTCCGTTGATAAGTCAACAGCCATGGTAATCTTCAATGCTATGATTATGCCCCTTTTGACGTACTCTGGATCAGTTGGGCTTGGATGTCCAGACTCCAAATTAAAGCGGTTGCGTAGTATTGAGAAACAAAGCATAAACATTATCAAATCAAAATGTCACCCAAACGCAGAATTGAGAGTACCGAACATAGAAGATCAAATGAAGAAAAGCGTATGCAAATTTGTTTTCGACTGCCTACAGAAGAATGTATGTGAACCATTTAGGGATTATTTTGAAAAAGCAAAATATGAAAAATGTACAAGAAATAATAATCATACTGTCAAACTGCCACTCATGAAAACGAAAACTGGCAAAAAATGTGTTGCTTTTGCTGGTGGGAGAATATTTAACGAATTACCGCTTGAGGCAAGGACGATTGAGTCAAGGATTGTTTT
>JANTCA010009336.1:0-28085 GCA_024741275.1 Chironex yamaguchii
TGGCAACCTATTTATACGAAACATGCAGCAAAACTAGCCAATCATAAACAAGAAAGGAAACAAAGAAAGAGAAAAAAGGCGATTTTCAAGTTTTGTACCACAAAAAGATTGTTCAAGAACCATAAGTCATAGAAAATCAAAATAAATTTAAAACGATAACCGTCTTAGAATATAAAAATCAAACTGTCGTGTAGTTATATTGAGAAAAGAACAAGGTTTTGTATAAAACTGCACCATTTTGGCATTTTGCAATCCCTTTGAACTTTGTTTATTTTTAGTTACGCTTCATAGCTTACCAGGGCCATCGCATGCAAGGGGTTATTGCCATTGATGATATAGAGCTGCTTGGGACCGAGTGTGATTCACCATCGAGTTCCACGGAAGCAACAAGTAAGATATTCCATGAGCTTCACTGTTATCTGTTTTGTTTAGAACCGATTTATTGATAAAATATATGCAAGGCTCACCGAATTTCTCTAATCGTGGAAATGTCTAGTAGGTGGAATAGAGGATATCTTCTCAATTAATAAATTAATCAATTAAACAGACGAATAACTTTTTACTCAACTAAACTTATTACTACTAATTCTTCAGTAATTGATTGCTTTGAAACGTTTGATTGTCTTAGAACGTGCTGTACTAATTAATTACTTTATAATTTAGTAACTTATTTTCGGTTTCTTTTCATCTCAATCATGTGCTTAATAGGTTATTTGTGAAGCCATATATTTTTCAGTTTTAAATCGTATTGCTTGCAAACATTAGGAGCAATTCCAATTCCATTTGTTTTCTTTTCGATTGACACCCATTTTAGGGAGGTATTCTAAAACACACTTTGAGACATGGAATCTACCTCAGCCTAATCTGTTCTTACCTTTTGGAGCCAATACTCGAAACCAAGGAGGGCAAGAAGCTGAGGTATCAGTTGCAAAGCACGCTATGGCCAAAACAGCTATTGATCGATTTGCGGATGGCATGCATCGACTCATTTTCGAGAAACCAGAACATCGTATATGGTACAATACCAAAGGAGGAAAAACATGGTTTAAAGGAGGTTGGACGCTAATCTTCTTCGCTAGGATAACGGCTGAAAATCGAAATCTGAATGGAATCGGTGCTTTCTGTAACGATGATAAACAGGATTGCCTTTGCATCTCACTTCGTAGGAAGAAATTACTAGTCAGGTAAGAGATTCATTTATCTAAGGTCTGTGATGAAACAAGTTGTCTATTTTGTAACCTCACAGAAAGTTATAGCAATGATATTTTTAGACACTGCCATATTTACTTCATCATATCCTGATAACACATACTGCATATCCCACGTACATACGCGTAAGTGCAAAGAAAATTCCGCCATTTTGCTTCATACAAACCAGGACCATTCAGATCATGAATGTGATCGTGCAGCAACTGTTTCACTGCAACTTGTGAAAAGAGATTCTAAAACATTTATGGTCCCAGTTGAGGTGTCCCATACATGCAAGATATTCTCCTGCCAGTTGAACCAAGTGGAAACAACCTAAGAGATTAAGTAAAAGCAGAACTTAATATTTGTATGGGAAGAGATGATACTAAAATATTGCACACACAAAAATGAGGAAATTTAGAATAAATTATTGATCTCCATTGCTTGAAGATAAATCATTACTAATTCAATTCTATTATTTCTACTGCTGTTGTTCATTTCTCCAACGTTGCCAAATTGATCAATTATCAATGGAACTGCTGACGTTCATTTCCGACATTCGTTATCATTTGCTTTTCTTTAAAATCGTATTATTGGACACTGTCAAAAACAGTTATAACTTAATTCGTATTTTTTGGGATTAGGTATTAAATTTGTGCACAAATATGTAACGCTTTTCATTTGACGTAATCACAAGGGCAAAGTTTATTTTATCAAGTGATTCACAGTGAAAGAAAAATACGATTTATTGGCAGAAGCACACTTTGACAACTGAGCAGGTGGAGTTTAGTCACAATAGCTCCTAAGACTAAATTAAACCTATAAGAACGTTCTGTAAAATATGTTAGTTTATTGACAACTTAAACCAATTGGCATATAAGGAGCAACAAACATTTCCATGAATATTTTATGAGCAAATTGTTAGAGTCTCAACTAAACGACACCGATGCTTTAACTTTATATCTACCAAGTAATTTTCTAACAGACTAAATTGGTGCAACTTTTATCCATGACATTTTGTTGCACGATAGCCCCACAGACACAAAGTTTGTGAGAGAGATAGATATGTCCTCACTTTTTAGCAGTTTTGGTGGTTTGTAGAATTTGCATATGTAAAAGATTATTTTGATGTTTGGCACAAGAGCTGGTGTCACTAACATGTTAGTTGACACATAAGGCTTTCTGTGACCAAATTGACCAGACTGAATTATTTTCCAGATATTATGGGAATAGAACGGATATACTCATACAAACAGGGCCATTGCTAATCAGGACGTTCACGTGGCATCATATTATCATACGAGTAATGGATAAGGTAGCAAGTGTCTTCTTTGATGGACAGGTAAGACTTAATTAACCTCAGGTTTTATCTGGATTTATGGATTGCTTGGCTTTCACGTGCCTAATAACACTTTTTTCGTGCAAAGCAACTTCGTCTCCTAGTTGATGGTATCAAGCCTCTACCTGACTCATTTTATCTTGAAACATTGTAAATGTTACTTTAAAAGAGAAGGGTCACATCAGTGTACGTCCAGGATCTTGAAGAGAAAATTTTCATCTGGATTTGAAACATACCACCTACTTCATTAGTTCTATTATTTATCAGATGATGCTTCTGTGGAGTTTGAGTAGGAAGAAACAGAACTAGAAGACAGGAAACTTTTAATGTTGAAATACTGTTTTGTCGCATTAACTGTATTTTATTTTGTTAAATGTACTATGCTACTGGTGCATACAATACTGACTTTCGTAGATGTTAGAGTAACATTTGAGCGGAAACCATAAAATCAAATCGAAAGTACAGGTTTGGGGTATAGTTTAGATCTATTAAAGCTACCCCTGTGTTATGTAATATACCGTAACATTTCGTTATTTTTCAGCCTCTATCTACCTTTGATTTTGTGGCGCTGCGTATGGTACCCATCTGGAAGAATGTTTCAATTTTCAGACAGATTGGATGCCAATAAAGACTTTGATTTTCTGTGTTATATCATTCGCGGGAAAAGCCAAGTCAGCTTTCTGGTTTCTCATGCCACAGCTTTGTCGAAAATTGGTTTGTTGAGATATCTATCTACCTAGTCATTTTTAAGCCCACATCTAATAATCTCCTGGCAGGAAAGTCTGAAAATTAATATGCCCCCATTGGGTACTTCAGACAAGTCTTCATTATGAAAAATGGTAACAGGGCACTGCGTACACGTCTCTTATCTCTGTTCTTTAACTTAAGGCCTGGGCCCATAACCATTGATAGAATATTTCCAGAGTGTGTGTAAGAGAAAAAACTAAACGCCCTCTGTTCAGCCAGTAAACCAACAACTAACTCACTAATTGAAAATCAACAAGTCATACCAACAATAAAAGACATTCTGACTAATAACAATGGTTACTAACAACAAACTAAATTACCATGGAAACGTATGAGATACAAACATACTGAGTGGCTAGACAAGCACAATGGCACACTGCTGTACAAGAGCACTGGTGTAACTGGGCTGCACATTCTTCAACAAAACTTACTTTCTCTGTAACATTTGGCCAACACGCCGTTTTTGATTTGTTACGCTGTTCAGTCTTGTTACTTCTACTAATGAGATCTGGAGTTACGTACGGCCTATTTTCATCACAAAAGCGGCAGCCCCGAATATAGATACAGCTATGAATAAAGGTGTTCAAAATAAATCAGTTTCTCCAAGAAATACGTGAATGATCGCTGCCTTAAAGTGATCAATGGTGTAGTGGAGGCAAAAGCAGGTACCGGCGTGTACCTTGCAAGAAGGGTCGATTTTAACCAATCCCTGTCAAATTTACATAGATAGTTCAGTTTCTGCATCCGATTACATTTGAACAGGCTATTATGCATACCTTAGCAGGAGAAAGATAGAGTTTCCACTTACATAAGACAGTCCAATTCTGCAATATTTAGACCTGTAACGACAGATACAGAAGTCGGATTGTTAATACATCAGCAGTATCCCAGACCCAAAATTGCAAGAAAAACAGCTGCCCAACGGACATTTAAAGTAAGGAAGGCAAACAAATAATGACTAGTGGCTTTGAGTATGAGGTTCTGGAAATAGTTTGCCTTGTATTGTCTCAATCACTGCCTAAAAGTTGTTGTAAATGATACAATCTGAGAGACGATTACCATACGTCTTTCTGAATGTTTTATTGATCTACTCTATATATAGCCAGTTCTCAAAATATATCATCATCAATATGTTCGGACGCCCTGTTCGGCGAAATTGGTAGCGCACGGCGGTGTGTCCTTTTTTCCACCACTTTCTGTCCGTTGCATCATTGTCACCAAGCCCCTTCTTTTTCGAGACGTTATCAACTGCCTTGTACCATTACAGAGAAGGTCTGACAACTGGGAGTTTGCCTGTCTTCACTTCGTCCAAACTCTGTTTTATCAGCGCATCCTTGTCCCTTGTTACAATATGTCCCTATCACTCCGAGTTCTTTCTTTGTGTCAACACAGCTTCTGATGCCCAGGTCTTTTGTGATGGCAAGACTGAGCATCCTGTCCAACAGATTTACGTCCGTAATGACTCTCAGACCCCGCATCTGTCCAGCTTTTATCAGAGACCTTGCGTCACTTCTTATTGGTACTACCTCCATCTCATAAAACAAAGACTTTTCCACAGTCCGGTTGTAAACCTTTACCTTGGTGGAACTGGATGGACCTATTATATACGTGCATCGGTTGCTCTTGCTGCTGTTATTGTTTTTGGCCGACAAAGTGAAAAGTTAGAATGCGCTTTTGTGATTTGTAAAACTACTGGCGTTTTACGGATGTTTGAATCGATATATATGTACAATTAAGCAATTACCAATGAAACAAAAGATCAATTGAAGGAAACCACTAGATGCAATAAACCAAAGTTCGACAGCAGAAGTTCGACTACAATGATAGCGACGGCGATGGTAACGGCGATGGTAACGGCGATGGTAACAACGAAACAACGATAACAAAATGTCTTTCTTTGTTAAGGTTGACGACTACTAAAACACGTCGACTTTTGGAACAACACTTTACTCACGGCAGCTGGATCACGACTGACTTTACAGACAGGCACATTACAGGATCTCACATGGACAGCACACCCATATCACACTGACATATTGACTACTGTTACAAAAGAGATGATGGCAGCAGCCGTGGAGATGGCCTGGTGCAATAACATGAAATGTGGATGACTATAAAAACCGGAACTAACAAAAACAATGGAACAGTATTTAACACAGTTACGCAATTACAAATAAACGACAAAACTAGTACTCTAGCAGATTATCAGACCAGAATCTCATATTTGAAAAATAGAACATTACCTTTTTCGGAGAAAAACTTGGGGGGCTATAGCACCTCCAAAATTGAAGAAAAAATAACTAGGGGGGCTGAGACCCCCCGAGCCCTCAGCTCTACAGCCCTGCCCACCACCAAATAAAAGACTACACCACATGGCGTTACAAGGTAAAGGTAAGAGCTGACAAATGTCATGAGTTTACCATAGACTTGCTTGAAATAAATGCTGACCATGACAAATAAGACTTTAGATGTGGCAATGATATATGGAACTAAAACATTAATCGGCTTTTGAAGGCCACTTAACTGCCCCAATTCTACAGTTGGATGTCTAAGAGTTTCAAATGGCATTCCGTAGTAACAGCATTTCAAAATATGATGTAAAAGTGGGTCTTTAGCCGTTATTCAAATTTCAATGTCTTAGAACAAGATGTACCCACGTCGAAGGTGATATTGTGTTTTCAGTATTTCTTACTCAGATATCTTCTTCTCCCTCTAGAGAGTTCATCATACCACAATGCCAGATGTTGAGATACCAATTAAGAATATTTTGATCGGGAATGGAAGACAAGATGCCAACCTTCCAATGTATGGTGCTTTATCGTGTTTTCAATTCTACGATCAGAGTTTAACAGACCTCCAACTTGATCTCCTCACAATCTGCCCAGATAGACTGCGTAAGTTACCTATTAATAGCATATTAATGATTGAAGTAGTTTGTGTCCATTTGTTGGTATTGCGTGCATATTTTTGTGTATCTCGTACTACATTTCATGGAATGAATGGCCAACTGTCTAGGTGACAATTGGTTAAGTATATTCTACTTTGTCAATGATGACTTAGAGCAGAGGCTAGTGCTAATATTCCTGATACGCATTTTCTCCCAAAGTAACTTTATGAATTGTAACAAATTACAAAACAAACCTTCGGAAATTTTGAATCAGACTTATCCCTGCTCTATATGGAGAGACCTTTTCAATATTTATTTGCTGTGATATCATAAAAATCATTGGCATTTCAATGCTATTTTCTTTCGTCTAATCCTGTAAAAGCAGCAGCTTGCAACCCTTCCCTATCAAAAACTTAGCTGTTCTCCATTCCTGGTCATGCTATTTATCAGCCAGCCAGTTTTTACAGTCGAAGCACGATTAAAAGAAGCGTCAAATTTGACTTTGTTTGTGACGCAATTCCTGTTCTGAAATATGCTAATGAGAATGTCGTGCTAATAATTCTTGAAAACTAGTAGTGCGGCTGTCAGTACTCTATCATTTAAACAGAACTTGTAGTTCTCCTTCACAACCGAGCATAGCAACAAAGACGATGCGGCATTAATACCTCTAGTTGTGGTGTGAAGCAAGGTTAGTTTCTAGTTAGTGTTATGTCATTCTGCTTTGGAAATGCCAAAAAGCTGTATTGCAAATAGAGGCAGCAAACATAGATTGATGGAAAAGGCTTTAAGCTTCTGTGTAAAGTCACTTTACCTTCGACATCCGGTATGGTTTTGGATACCGAGTCAGAAGAAATTACCGACAAGGCCACTGAGAACTGTAACAGTACGTGAAGAAGAAAGATGGCCATAAAAATTACTGGGTGAAACAAATCTATTGAAGAATACACTGCACATACAAGCTGCTATTTACACACTAGATACTTACAGCAAGGAATATTCTTCACTGCTGTAGTCTACAGTACCACTGGATCTGAAGCTGAAGTGGACAGTCATGGTGATCGACTACATGAGGCACGAATAAGAGTACCTTGTGGCCAAGATAAGGCGCCTAGAGCAGTGTATTGATAACTTTACATTAAAGATTAAACTCTTGCATGGGTTTGTTACTGTGTTGTGTACATAGACATCTGCTTTACCGCCAGAAATTGCAAGTATATTTACAAGACAGTAATTTTATGAGGACGAAGGGCCCTCAAGTTTATCTAGATATCTTACCTTTGCATACCTCAACTTACTCCTACATTTAGACGACATTTTTCAAAGTTCAAGACCTAAAAACACTAAATAATACCAAGACAAGACCACGCTCCGTAGGAAATGCTGTTCAGGGAACTCACTGTTCGCCCCTTTGTCGAATAGTTGCCACTGACAATGGGCCATGTGACCTAACACTGAAGAGGTCTCTCTCTCACACACATTTTAGGTGCCATATCCAATGCGGACGTAGGACATCATCTCCTGCCACTCTCTTCTGTTTTACACCATCTGTAACAGTTCTGTTTCACCGGGCTCTAATCTCTTCTCCTTCACCCACACATGCAGACGATCATTCCAGCTCATCCTTCTTTTACCCCTTCCTCTTTTCGCATCTATCATTTCTATATGACAGCACTGGGTACACATAGTAGTTCAGCACACGTATGTGGGTGGCCACAGAAATAGCTCTATCTTCTCGAGTCATGTGAAGGCAGACTTTGCTAGGGCTATTTTCTTCTTGATCTCCTTATCACACCTAAGCATCATCAGATATCACACTGACCAGGTAGTTGAAGGAGGATACCTGTTTGATGATTTCACCGTGCACTTGGGGCTGGCATTCTGGATTCTGTCTCTTGAAACCACGGGAGACTCTGCTTTCCCACCGCTGATACTCCTTCTTCCCACTTACCCGGGCAGCAACATCCAAAAGTCTGTGCAGGTCCTGTGCAGACTCAAAATGTGCAATCAAAACTGTGTCATCTGCATAACTGATGTTAGTAATGTTCACACTTTTTACGCACAAACCCCTCTCTGAATCTAGATGTCTCAGAATTAGTTCAGTACTAGTTGAAAAGGTGAGGAGAGAAGACACAGCCTTGTCTGACACCTCTTTTTATCGGTGTGTACTTGCTACAATCACCATCTATTCTGACGCAGGCAGACTGATTCCAAGGGAGGTTCTGCGGCAGCTGCTTTTCCATGTGGATTAAGCTTCTGTAGATCTACAATTAGCTCACCATGACTTACTTTATAAAAAGCTTTATTGAAATCAATGAAACACATAAAGACATCTTTTTGCATCTCCACAGCCAGTTCGGGGATCATTCTCAAATTGAAAGTGACATTTTTTGTTCCTGCATCTTTAACAAACCCAAGCTGCTGAACGCTGATTTGTAGTAAAATCCGACTTCGAGCTCTTAGAATGATCTTGTAGACATGGTTCATAAGGCTGATGGTTCTGTGTTTTGCGCATTCTTGTGCTCCTGATTTTTTTGTAAGGGCAATGAAAATCTGTTCAAATCAAAGGGAAACGTCCCATGACCATAGACCTTAATTATGACTGCTGTGAGCCTCTCTACCCCAAAGACGTCTAATACTTTTAGCATCTCCTCAACGACACCATCTGGTCTAGCTGTCTTGTTTCTCTTGGTCCTCTTGATTGCTGCTCGAACATCTGAAGGCAGGATCTTGGGTGCGTCAGTCAAATTGTGTATAACTGGCATGCCTTCCCTACATCATCGAACAGGTCAATGCATTCTACCCAACGATTTAGGATGTTCCTTTTTTTCACCAGCCACGAGCCGTCGTTGGCCTTAATACATCCAGAGGTTAAGCAAGCTGACTTCCTTCTGCTGATGTCGTCATTCCTTTTAAATACTTCATTATTATCTGTGTATAACTCGTTTCTGAGCATTGTCTATTAAACCAGCATTCTTTAGCATTTTGTGACTTGCTCATCTAGTGTCTTGCATTCAATACTGTCACTATTTTTTATCTTTTGCCTATGACTCATCTTGGACAGAATCTCTTCTGTGATCCATCTGCTTCTTTTCCCCCTTTCCCTTTTTAGAACACATTCTTGTGCAATCCTTTATAGAATGTCTCTTACTGCCTCTCAGTTATCAGCTTCCTCTTCTTACCAGAAGAGATCGAACCTGTTCTGAACTTTAATAGCATACTCAGTGCGCACCTCTGGTCTGTTTAGTTGATCAAAATCCAGTTTCTGTTCAGACTTGGCCTTCTTCAGTTTCCTCATTTTACACTGCATTTTATAAACTACAGGCACTTCCGCAATCAGCTCCAGGATATGATGTGGTATGTTTAACAGGCCTTCTGAACCTTTCATTGAGTGCAATAAAAACAATCTGATTCCTTGCGACGTCACCTGGCCTTTTCCATGTGTATAGGCGGTGATGTAGCTTGAACAATGTGTTCATAAGCACCATGCCCTCATGTCTGCATGATTGTACCCACTTGTCTCCGCGGTCATTCCTCTCACCCAGTCTCCAACTGTCTTGTCTTCACGTCATGCTCCCACTTTAGCATTTCAGGTAATCCACGATGATTGTAATTTCATTAGACTTCCATCGTCTTTTCGCCTCTTGTAAAGAATCATAGAATGTGTCAATTGCTTCTTCAGAGCTATCGGTCATGGGAGCGTATACAATAATGACTGAGATGTCAAAAGGTTGTCCTTTGAGCTTGACTACGAGGACTCTCTCATTCAAAGACCAAAACCCCAACACACAGTAAGCCATAGTTGGGCCTAGTAGTAGGCCAACTCCTTTCTTCTCGTGCTTATCACCACCAGCGTATATCACCACCAACGTAGCTGTCAGTGAGAAATTGACCACTACGTTTCTGGTCTCACTGATAACAAGTTTATGTTGCCTACTGTCTCAGGATGACGGTCGGGTTCCACCTTTGGCACATGGGGAGCCCTACCGGGCGATGGAGCGTCCATCGTTGATGATTCCCATTAACGCCGTTTGCGGTAACATTTGATAAGTGGCTATTCATAAATCGTTCTTGGATAAAAAAAAATAGTGAAGTGGTTCTTCTTTGCCTTCTTCACCGCGGTCTGGCAACAAACTTATTGATGCCAGGTTGCCTACCAGTCTTCAAGATCTGCCGTTGTCCAACTAGTGGATCCTCCGCCAAGATCACGTACTGCATTACTGCTGCCTAATGTAGGGCTAGGCTAGGATTATTTAGAGGTGGCCTACAATTACCTCCTACACAAAAATCACTGGAGTTTTGCCGCTTTTTGTGAACCTAGTTGATGCCACCCGACTGCGCACGAGTTTTGGTTTCTTTTAATCTCCTATTACCACACGCAAGGCTGGGGGGGGGGGGTATTCTCTGTGACCGACCCCAAGACATTGAAATAGTAATAACCTATAGTAAAGTAATATATTTAGTAGCCTTTTTAAAAGAAAACATAGATCAAAGCTAGCCAATCGAAAACAAAAAAAGGGAGAAAAAAATCTGTCGCGGACTCCTGTTTTTCTTGTCTTAGTTTAGACAGAGCCAGAGATTGAAGGGTTATCTAGTTATGTCTGTTATCCAAAAATCCAAGTGGCCACCTTTTCACTTGTTTCTTTCATTTTGTGATACTTTATACTAAAATACTATATATACTTCCGTAATGTTGTCTTGTCTAATAATTTCTCTTAATTGCAGATGACAATTGTTTTTGACGAAAAGTTAGAATATTAGTTTATAAGTTTGTCATTTCTCTTTCCTTGAAGATTATGAGCCTGGTTCTAATATTTATTGGCTTAATATCCAGAAATCATTCTTGTGCGTTTTGGCAGATTGTGAATTTTCTAGTAAATGTTTGCCTATAGCAGAATTCCATGATTTAGCAATCACTTTTGCTTTAAATGCGCTAGATGGCTGTTCTCTAGGAGGAATTGATGCGTACCGTACATTGCCTGGAACAAGACGTTAATTTTCCTTTTTTTCCTATCCATTCATAAAGATTGCGTAGCTACCATACAAAAAAACTTATCTGTATTAAAAATTTTGAAGTTCAGCATGGTGGGTGCACTTCTCAAAGATTCTATTACAGGATTAACCAAAATTTTGTTGCATGATTGTTATCATTTGGTACTGATTGGTACCCCCTCTAGCTTGTACGTTAACTCTGCTGTTATGGTTGCTATCGTATGTACCTCAGAAGTTACTGAACGTACACGTACAAGACAAGCAAGCTTTGTCAATCTTAAAACAAACTTTTTGCTTCAAATGCATCATATTAAAGTAATGAAAGTATTGCTACTTGTGTTAGTTCGCTAACATCATTTGTTTCTTCACTCAAGCACATACCCCACCTTGCAAGCCAAAATGCGACAACGGTGTCTGTGACATATTTACTGGAAAATGTGGGAATCAGTGTGGAGCAAATTGCAGTAACAGTTGAGTAGTATCTTTTTGTTTCCATGCAAAGTCTATTCTGAAATAACGGCTTTCGACGAATAAGTTTCTTTGAAATGAATGATATGAAATCCTAGCTCAGTACAGTTGTCATTCTTTTGGTCTTTAACCCTTTTATTTCAAGTGCCGTTATAGCATTTAATAAAACGTGAGGGCATGAAGACATGAGCTTTTTTAGTAAACATTGCAGGAAGGACAGAAAGTCGAAGCCAAGCGTTGATAATTGTTGCAGGCAAAAGAAAGGAACTGCAGTGTAATGCTTGAGACGTGAAGCAGTAAGAACTACATATTATCGTATGAGTCCGAGCACCATAAACACCAACGTCCTGGAAGCACATAGCACATAAACGAAAACGAATGTTATGGTTCATTAAAACCTAGAACTGAACTGCTTGCAGAAGAGGTGGAGAAGTAAAATTGCACAGGACACAAAGCGCAGTCATTCACATTTCAGGAGGCACTTTTAATATTGCGATTTAAACTGAGGTTTAATTCCTTAGACTGACGCGCTCACAGTGAAATTTCGACATTTGTGGACAATATTAGATTAAATAGGGCAATGAAGAATTTGTCACAATCGGAAGAATCGACTTTAATATCAGCATAAACATTTTCTCTGCTTGGATCCTAGATTGCATGATTGGTTGATTTATTGGTGTAAAAATGTTGTTTATCATATATTGTCAGATTCACCAGTTTTTACAATATGCGCTTAAACCGGAAATAGTCAAACGCAATCGTTCGGTCTTGGTTACCAGATACGTGAAATTGTTGGTCGGTAATAAAAGCCGCCTTAAATCTTTAATATCAATTTTTACGAAAATATTGGCAAGATTTTTCTTTAAAATCTAACTATAGAAGCCATTGATAAACCTGCTTCATTATCGGTGTGGATTATACTACTTTGTGAGTGAACTGTAGTCTTAGTGATCAAGTTAACTTATCGCTTCCTGTTTTCTTATTGGAACAAACTACATTTTTTGAATTAGTTCAAATAAAGAGTGCTTTTGGCATTGACTATAGTCGAATGGGTTATCGTGTAAACAGGAATGATGGAATTTGTCATGGGCCATCTCTGTTGTATGCTCAATCTAGCTTAAATTTCGATATGTACTCTTTAATAGGACTATATTTTCCATAAATATATTACCAACTTATCAATAACTACAGCCATTGATCAGTAAACAATATATACAGATTTCAGTATAAAATATTGCTAATAATTGCAAAAATTCAATACCAAAGATTTTAGGGTGTCCTCAGCTAACGACGACTAATTTTGAACGGCTGGTAAATAAGCCCGAACCAGGGAGGTGCTAAAAATTTACTTACCAACCCACAGTTGACCAACCCCGGTTTGTGTGTCTAGAATTCCAGGATGAATCAATTCCAACAAAGTGATTGCACTAAAGTATTGGCAGGAGAAAAATTATAGATAGATAGATAGATACATAGATAGATAGATAGATAGACAGACAGACAGACAGACAGACAGACAGACAAGACAGACAGACAGACAGATAGATAGATTGATAGATAGATAGATAGATAGATAGATAGATAGACAGATAGACAGATAGATAGATAGGTAGGTAATTGTACAGTTTTCTTATGGTGAAGTGTCTTATTCTGTTAATTCTTTATCAAACCATTATCAGCAACGATCCTTTGTTTTCAATGTCATGTTGCTAAGATACGATCTTGAATTCTATTAGTTTTAGATACAAAGGTTCAGAAGTTTGCGAGAGTAAAAATTGAAGCAAAACTAAAGTCTGTGAAATGTGAAGGGATTTCCTGTCAACTCCTTCAACCAGAAACCTCTGGATATCTAAATCAACTCACCTCGGACATGGTACGAATCGATGTTAGCATTTTTGCTTGATCAATACTTTGGATTGACTTCAATAAGCCAATTGTAAAAATACGGTATGAAATTTTAGCAATTTTAGATTGAGACGTAGACAACACAAAATATTTTGACTTTTCCTGCAATGTAGGATTGTACAAACTATTTTCCTTATTTCCAAAGCCCTGCTTTTCTCGTTACGTTTCCGTGCTTTTAAAACTGCACTGTCCGACACTACGGTTTTTCGTCTGTTTTTAGGCTGGTAAAATTTTCTCTGGTTCTCCACGAGTAAACAGGACTGAATTGGAGTATGTGAGGTGGGTAACCTTTCCAATGATTTTGTCTTTGCTGGTTAGTATGGCTTTCGGTCTCAACCTCGTCCAGAGGTTGTAAATTATTTCAGCCACATAATCATAAGTAATAAAGTATAAGATTCGATACCTCTGCAGAATTGAAAAGCATACAATTGTCTTACTTTAGATACTATAAGGGCTCATTCATGCTTTATACATTCACAGTTTTCTGATAACTCTTTTTTGTTTGCAAAAGGCATCTTGAAGTATACATGACCTTTGTTTTAAACAGATGCCATATTAGGCAGTGATCCAGAATTTTCATTTTAAGAAATTATTCGGACAATTGATTTACTTTCGTCTTCTAAAGATTAGAAATAATGTATACTCAAGTGCCCCACCTCACTTCACAGTAAGGAGACAGTAAGCAAACATATTTGGAACTGGTCCAACATCTAGCATATATATCATGGCATAATCATCGAAGTCGGAGACACAACATTGTATACAGTACACTATTGGTATAATTCCCGGACAATACGTAATAACATCGTCTGAATCAAAAAAGTTGAGAGATTGTCTCTAAAAAAACAGGAGGAAGAGCAAGTAACGACTTAAAGTGTCCATTGTTACCATATTTATTCCGAAAATTGTTACAAATTTAACCCTCTAAAAGGGTAGCAGAGCACTTAAATTACATTTTTTTCCATTATTTTCTGGTTTTGGCTATTGATGATGGAAAACAACCATCAGAATTGTTGCATTTGTGCCAAACGTTTAAACGGAAGGATGGAGATTCGGGTTTACAGATCTGATTTTCACAACATCGTTCTGAACATTTTATAGATTAGACCTTGCATAGGGCAAGCTGAGTGCTCAACGTACAGTAATTGTCACATTGTTTTGTCATTATGATTATTGGTGATCGAGAACAGTCATAAAAATCATCCTAATTTTGGAAGAATTTTACGGGAAATAATGAAGAATTAGTTATATATTACTGATTATATCATAGTCAGTGCCAACGTTTACATTACAGTTTAGACCTTGCATAGGGCATGCTTGTGCTTCGTTGACTTTCTGTGGAGTTGCTGTGTTATGAAGTTAGGCTTTTTACATGAAGACGTTTACAGTTTAAGGACAATCTGACTGTTTGAATTACACAGAATGTCATCAGGTTGTTAGCCTGATTTAACAGCATTGCATTTGAGGGCAAAAATGCGATGAAATCTGCTTTTCTCTGCGTATATCTTGCTTTTTGGGAGTAGTACAATACCCAACTACAATTGAGAATCACTGCAGTGCTAAGATTTTTCTCATCAGAATTAATTTATAAGGGATATAACGGTTGCGTTTCCAGGATACCAAGCAATAGTTACATCTTCTGATGCTCTTCTCATATACTCGAAACCAAGGCTATTTCTGAAATATGACAACAAAATGAACTTGTTTTGCTATATTATTGTATGATTGTCCCTTTGACATTTTTGCTTAAACCATTATGAAATCAGCTTAGTTTGTGTCTCCGTTAATTAATGTGGGTTATTACTGTTGCATAATAGTTTATTTGAGTAATTTCTTTTATGCCTTGATGCTTAAAGAGTCATCAAGTTGTTTGTAAAATATCTTTATTGATGAGAAATAAATGACTGCTGGCATACCCCAGGGTCAAAAGGAAAAAAACCCCTGAAAAATCACAAAGGCCTAGGGAAATGGTGATGCGCCCATGAGGGTAATTACTTATAAAAGGATATTTCTTAACCTAACAATTCCTTCTTAGTTAATTACCCGGTGTGTAATATGGACGACGAAAGAATTTTTGGCGCGATCTCCCTATCTTTTGGGGGGCTACTATTGAGGCCCATGGGCGTGGGGCAACAAAACACTTTGTCTCGATTGTTCAAATGTACTGTGTTATTCCGTCTCATTTTAATAACCATTTGGACAATGCGTCTTTTAAGACCTGGTGGTTTTTATCGTTGAATTTAGTCACTTCAATATGCTGGTGGGAGACTACTTCAAAATGTGGTCCCAGATAAAACTTGGCCCATTTGCTTTTATCTTTAATCCATCTCTGGCTGAATATGTTGTCAGTTCTACTCAAAATTGCAACTAACACAACCTTACAATACGTAGAGGATGTTTACTCCAAATTCTTCCCTTTCATTCTCGATACATGTAGAACCTTAGAAGATGGTGTGGCTATCGTCTTCTGGACATTTTTCTCACGGTTGTTGAAAGATGATCATCAAATGTTGAAGAAAGTGGAGAAATCGAGCTTCGAGCTTGACATTTTCGCAGTGGAATCAAAGTTGTTAGAGGTAGAAGGAGGTATGTAATTGGCTTCTGACCTATCAAATTTCAAGCTCTTTTCATTCATAACTATGATTTATGCCATGATTTGCAGTGTCAGAAAAAATTGTTTTTGATTGGTAGAGCGATAGGAGCAGGAAAGGTTGTAAACATTCTCGTACAATATTCTTTTATAAGGTTTAAAATTTGGACATCGTTTACAATATGAAGGTTGTCGATTAAATTTTTGCTATTGGAGATTGTACATTTAAAGTAAAGTTGTAATGGTCGACCACTTAAGACTCGAAAGAAACTCGAACTCTACCCAATGCAATTAGTCAAAAATTCCCACGAATTATGTTATGGATAAATTTTCCATCATTTATTTGTACTAAGTCAGGATTTTGCATAGGATTCAGTTAGAAATGGCTATCTTATGTCGAGAACATAACCTCAATGATAAGCTCATCGTAACGAGTCCTGTCCACAGCGATTTAAACTGCGTTTCTGCAACACGGTAATTAACTCTATATTCCACAAGGCAGAACTTTCGTTCGAACTCTGAAATTTCAAAAGACAGTTTTCGAGCGAAAAGTAGAAGCAGTTTCTACGAGGCTTTAATCTTTCTCCAGAGTTAATCGAAGAAATATGAGAAAGTAACTGCTCACAACAAACAACTTCGGTTAAAATATTTGTTATCGTGCAGCTTTTAGGGCAATGAAGACAAAAGGGAAGACAATAATAGAGAAAAAAGATATAGATAAGAAGAAATTAGTGAAGAACTAAAACTAAAAGGTGTACTCATTTGTTAGTTAAGGATCTTAAAATACTTGAACACATCTATTTCTTCAGATAAGATGATTGAGAATTAATCCATCTACGGCCACTTCGTTAGCACGGCCATCTCGTTATTACGGCCACAATTGTTTGGCCAGGAAAAACGGCCATGCATAGTATCATTGAAAAACCATTAATGAGGCCTCCCGTTAATACGACCAACGGTCACATTTTGCGATCCCAAACAGCAGGACTCTTTATGATTCCACGCTGTTAATACGGCCATTTGTATTTAACAAAACTGTAATAAAATCAAAATAATCTAATTTGTTTTGCAAAAGAACTGTTAAAGTCACTTGCTTCTTTTCTTCTCAATGTGTTCTTGATCTTTTGTTCATTTTAATTTCAGACCTCCATCTATTTGGTGGATGGGCCTCACAGAGAGATTTTTAGTATCCAGTAGACTTTTCAGAAGCTTAAAACATTTCTCTTGTCCTGGAAATCTGTAAACGCACGGAACTTCTGTGCCGTATCCACGACCTCGATTCATAGCTTTTCCAGCAATCCTCACATCTGCTGTCCATCCTTTGTGACTTCCCCGATTTCGATTTTTCCAGATGTCCTTATACTCATGATGACCCCTCATCCATGATGGTACCTACTGTTGCATGCCTATTAGCTATGTTCAAGAGTGTAAACATATATTACTGAGCATAAGTGCACAGCCCAACTGTTATTTAACCCATTTTTGATAACAGTATCTACATTTCCAGATGTCTATTAATGATAACAATTGCTTAGGATGTTATTATTAGTTTCTGCCCCTAAAACTATAAACTTTGATCCTTCCTCATTAATACGGCCACCCCGTTAATATGGTCAATTTTTGGTGTCCCATTTGTGGTCGTATAAACGGGGTACAAATGTACTTTAAATTTGTAAAGTTGCTCTCTTGTGTAGGCCCATACTTATGTACCAAAAACAAAAACTAATTTGCGTAAACCAGCACGTTGTAATAAAAAACTAAGCTTCCTATTGAAATATCTATCAAATTCTAAGCTCTTTCCAATCATAACTACGATTTATGTCATAAACAATAGAAAGAAATAGGACTTGTTATTTCCAGAGATGGTACTGTCAGGTAATTTTTTTTGGTCGGTAGAGAGTATAGTAGCCGGAAAGTTTAAATTATGCCAAAGTAGCAAAGCTGCAAGCTATCGAATTCGTTCAGCATGGTACAAGAACGATCAGACAAGTCTGAACTGCCAATTTCCTCATTTTCCATTATAGATGCTTGCTGTAAAAGAGCGTTGAAATCGATTAATGCCAAGCCAGGGTTATGTTGTTGGAAGATTCCAAGTGAAAAAACAAACTCTTTCTGCCTACCGAGTACTGGTTTTCTTGTTTTAGTGTAGACAGACTCCAATGCACTTAGATGAAAGGACGACTTTCAACTCTTGTTTATTAAGCAAAAAGGGTGATATTATACCATAACTGCTTCACGCTGTTAGATTTATAAAGATTGTCACTTGGTTTTGTAACAAGTGGATGCAATGCGTACATTTCTTTCACGATACTGTGTTCTACGTAAGAAGGATAAAATTATCTTTTTTTAATGGTCGGGAAGGTAGTTTTCATCTGTACAGTATGGAGATACCTAGATGATCCAGTCTTGGTTATAAGAAATTGCCTTCAATTTAACATTTTACAATCTTAGAGATACAAATATCCTGAGGAAGGTTTTGCAATTTGAAGTCATTACTTATCTGACACTATTAAACCAATCAAGTCAGCAGAAATTAATTAGTAAACATACCGTCATAGCAGAACTGATATCCAGAGCAAATCTGAAGAGGGAAGCAGTTGAAAATTGGGGCGCTGGTAAATTCGCAGAAATTGGTAAAGAGGGTACAATGTATACTGTCATTTCTGACCCCAACTACTGAAAGAAAATACTTTGTTTACGTATAAGAAGAGTTTCAAAACAATCATGTTAAAGCAATGTCTGTGCATGACTGCAGGTCTTTGATTAAAGGGGCACAAAATTTCTTAAGGTGCCAGACTTGTTTTAACTAAACCCGCTACTGGAAGATAACATATGAAATGAATACCAACTCTTCTTTTGGTCTAAGTCAGTACTTTTTCCACCTTTAATGTAGCGGCAGTTTATCCCAGTAGTCTTGTACTTACTGGCTGTAAAGCAAACATTTAGGCACACAAGTGTATAACCGAAATGATTGTTACTTTTAAATAACCTTCTAGTGTGAATTAAACTGAGTATGTCGCGTCCTTAGTCCATAGTACCCTCGTTATCTAGGTGATAAGGGAAAGATATTGTAAGCCAAGGATCCTAGTCACTAGAAGAGGTGAAAACACTTCAGTTGCTCTTTAAAACGAAAAGTAGAGAACACTTTTTTACAATGCATTTGGTTTGATTTGATAGCATTAGAGAGCTAGTGTCCACAAACGTCATTACCTCTAGCTTCTATAGATTTTCGTAACTTATATCTCGACTGTCTGTCATTTGCTGCCGAGTACTGCCCGATTTCGAGTTTAAAACCCAATTGTTGTACAATCGATAAACATTTCATTAGACATTATTCATAATAACGGAAATCCCGATGTGGGTTTTAATTTTTGTGGTAACTTGTAACCTAAATTTGTAAGGTTTGGGTAGCCAGCTTGTTACCAGATATTTTACTCTAATAGAATATAAGAGGCGTTTTCTTAACATCTTGGGAGAAAAACAACTAGAAACCTACGATAATTGACGATCAGTTCATCTATGGTACAGTAAGTACCAACTAATCGTGGGTAAATCATTTCTTGTACATTCTTTTGTCCCGCCTTTAAAACGTAGATATGCTCAATTAAGTCAAGGTTGGGAATGTACTAAGCAGCGAACTTTTTATGAGAATGGGCTTCCGTAATCTTCTCTCCCCAATAGCATATTTTGTGGTGGCGTAGTCTCTAACACGCCTTTATTGGCCTTCTTGATCTTCATCATCTTAACTATACTTCAGTGGCTCTAATAGTAAATGGTACTGAAAATAAAACCTTGGTCACTGTAGCAAATAACTTAACACATAATACATATTTTGTACTGTAAGTATCGATATAGAGTATTTACTTCGATTTTTTTCAGTTGCCAGCAAAAAGCCAGTAGTGACATTGGTGGAAACATTACCATTAAGTCTTGGAATTAACATTTCTTTGTCTCCTAAAACAATACTATCTGATCCAGTACTTGGATACCCTCTCTATTTTCATGGCTATAAGATTCTTGACCCTGAGTCAAAACATAATGGGTCGATTCAACTGCCTCCAGTAAAAAAAACACATTTCCTGAAGCAACTGATGCCGTACTCGTATTATGAGCTATCAGTAGATATTCTAAGCGAACTTGGTACAGGACCCATGGTAACATTACAAGCCAACACTTCGACGTACAGTAAGTAAGCAAAATTAACTTTCTAGTATATATTGTATTTTCTGTCTTGTATCTTCATCCCCGAATGTAAGTTCTACTCCATATAATTTAGCAGTAGAATACCTTTCGGATTCTTTGTCCATGTAAAATAGTAGGCCACTTTTGCTATGACATGAATTATATCATCGTGGGGTCTTCTGCCCTTGATTTATGTTTTATATCATTGCTAGTTTTACACGTGAACTTTTAATCTACCTTAATGCCAGCAATATATAACTGGCCCTAATTCTTAGCCTTTTCACTTGATTTTCAAGAAGTCCCAAGTCGGAACTATAACTCAAGTGTCAAGGTTCTGATAAAGTATTCAAGTTTGTTTTCATATGAGATATATCTTAGAGACAGCGTAATAAGTCTTATCAAGCCTATGCTGAGTTATCCAGAGATGATTTTTCGTTTGGGTTCTGTTTTGTTCACCATTTTCAGCTTTCACTAGTGCTTTTGAATGTCATCAGGTGTTGCTGTTTCCAGTTAAGCTAGATTCCTCACCAACATGAGAAAATACTCTCCGCAAATTACGGCTTTGACAAGCAGTTTTTTAAATCACTAACGCTTAGTTGTGGCCAAGAAGTTACATTGTCAAGCGTACGTTTACGAGGTCTCTATTTTTATTTCCCTTTACCATGCCTTCTAGACATGTTTTTGATAAGCCAATGTTAGATTTCTTAATGTGCTCGAATAGTTTTAAATCTTAATTATGGAGGTAATCGCTATTAAGGTAGGGAGTTTCTCCATTCAAATATGGTCTGATAGCTTGTTTTTCGTCATGAATCTCATAATATGATTTTGAAATGTTTCTACTCACATGATGATCTTTTTTGTCGTTTTGTTCTTGATTTTCAAAAATTTTTATTAGAAAACTACTATTCTTACTGCTATGGTTCTAAGCTACGTATTGTGCGTTAAAACCTTCTACTTGCGGAATTTTACTTGGAATCATACCTCAATGTCACCTTACAAGGGAATCTTTAGACGGTTAAACTTCAATGGACGTGGTATGAAAATACTTCACATAGGTGGATACAACGAAGGACCATCTGGTTCATAAGACTTTTGATTTACTACTTCTGCCATAACTGTAAATGGTCGGCAAACTTAAAAACAAGAATTACGTTAGTGCTTGTCAGTGGCGGATACAGGGAGTGTGTGGCGGGAGCCATGCGTCCCAAACAGTTTATAGCATAAATCAGATACCAAAACAAACATGATCAAAACTTGTACATAACAAGAAACTGCAACAATATAATACCTAGCTTACGAACCCATTTTGTCTAACACTTTAGTTTACTCCTTAAACCAAATACTATGTACAATTATTGTACTCATGAGATCTGCTTAAATCGACTGAATAACTCAAGTTTTAAAATTCTTATCATTATTTGAGTACTCAAAGAATTTGGTAGCTTATGTATATATCTTGGAAAATTTTGGAAGGGCTTGGCTACGAATGCTTTTTTTTCCTCACAACGTTCTTTCCTAAATGGGCCTCGCCAACCTCCAATGCTAGATCCGCCTCACATGCTTATCCAGTTGAAAATCGCAAGCCAGTCATAAAGCTAACTTACTTATTCGGGAAAAAGTTTTATTTATTAGTCACGCTGTCATTTAGCTACATTCAAAATTTCATCACAGCATTTACCATTTTGTGTTTCAGGGCCCTCGATGTCTCCAACAGATATTTCAGCCATACCGGTGAGCGCCAGTGAACTTGGTATTAGCTTTAAAGACGTACCACAAAGTTACCAAAATGGAGAGATAACAGCCTATACAGTGAGATACTGTCCAGTGTCTCTGCAAACTGCTAACGTATGCAACGAAGAGTATATGCAAGTGAAATTAGAGCCACATGAAAAAGCGTTTATTTTGAGCTTCCTTGACGTATTTACCAATTATTCAATCCTGCTTTCTGCAAATACAAGTTACGGTGAAGGGCCGTCTTCAAGAGTGTTTAATCGAACAAAACCTGGAGGTAATGGTTTATTTCACCTAGCATTTCTAACTCGTGTGCATAGCTGTATTGCTTTATTGACAATTATCATGTGGATTTAAGGGCAATTATAGCGTTTGTGTAGGGAAAAGACTTAAAAAGTCTCACTCGTGCATTTGACTTAATGCATAAAAGGAATACATAGGCTAGAGATATAACTTAGATGAGTGGTAACAATAAATATCCAACATCGTTTGAAATGTACAATAGCGTACAGTCAGTAACTAATTCATATTCTATACTTCTTCCATCTTCTGCTTACTTTTCTGCCTTATTTTAGTTTAAAATATGCCCGGAACGTTCAGGGACATGAAAAGAAAATCCTACTACCAGCTAGAATCAAACTAGGACGTGCTGATTTATGACTGTAATGACTTGCCAACTGTGCTACTACTAGATAAATTTACAGTACATTATGTTATTTCAAACCTCTTCATGTTATTTTGATAATATCATTATTATGAAATTCTACTTTATTTTACACATTGCTTACTACCCAGCCATTTTTACACTTGATGCCAAATCCAACCTTACACCGAAAGGTTAGTTAAGCTCACGATGATATCGAATATAAAAGTCACGAGTTGTTTTATTTCACGAAATTGATTTATTTCTACAGCTCCAGAGGGAACAGCTGAAAATATAAGATTGACCGCTTTGGATAGTTCTAGTATTAAGGTTTCATGGACGCTGATTCTCGATATTGAAACCTGGAATTCCTACACCTTTGGAAACTACTGTATCTATGTCCAGAGTATCGCTGCGTGGAGACCAAAGACTAAAGTCATAAAGCATTGTACCCTCCACCCAGAAACGTCTACTATTATTAATGGTCTTGAACCATTTTCAAGATACAGCATACAGGGAAGTCTTTCTTCGCAATATGGTGAAAGCCAGAAGTCGAATCCGGTTTGTGTGAGGACTAAAGACCAAGGTATCATTTTACTATTATGTTGTAGCTGGCATTCTTAATTACACTGACATTAAGATGATACTATCAATGTCTATATGATCATTATCTAATGCATTGCACATGCTTGCTACTTCATCTTTCAAACTCAATGTATGTTTGTGTTCTGCTCACCTGTTTATGGCAGCGGCATATGCAAAAACGTGTAGTCATAGATAGAATGTTTGCATCAAGCACTGAGTTATGGAGTTTGTTTTACCTTGTGTGAAGTAAACCTGTAAAAGGAGACTAACCAATTTGCCTTGGGGATTACAATATAAAATGGTGCAAAGTATGCCTAATAGAGATATAATAGATTTTTCCCATAGTCTGATTCATAGAGAGTATTTTCGCAAGTAAAATTATCACATGTGGCTTTGATACTACTTTTATGGTCGTTTTTATGTCTGCCTATCACAATATTAGTATAATACACTAAGTATGATAGTAATTTCCATTTACGCTGGCAATAAATACAATATGAATATCGCCTTGAAAATATGCGTCATTGCGCTAGAAACATACTTTAAAGCTTTTCTCGTCTGACACTTTTCAGAGTAGGCCTATGAATCGTCACAAAGGAAAAAAGCTTTCAAATATGATTTTAGCGCAATGTTGCAAATTTTCAAGGCGATTTTCAAGTTTTGTACCACAAAAAACATTGTTCATATACAATATGTGAAAGACGTCTGTTAATATGGAAATTGTATTACTTAGGATTTACTTAGGAGTTACTAAGGATTGTGTGTCTTTTAGTTTTAGTAATAACACTTAATTGCATGATTTATTTTTAAAGTTGTGTTTAAAAGCTTAAAAGCTTTTTTCGTCTGACACTCCTCAGAGTATGAAACTCAGAAAGGAAAGTATATGTATATGGCAACCTATTTATACAAAACACGTAGCAAAACTATATTGACAACAATTTAACTTTAAGATAATTAACAGTTTATTGTACTTCGTTTCAGCTCCTGTTGTTCAGCCGTCTTTCCGTCTTATTAATAAAACAGCATTTTCGTTGGCAATACATTTTAACGGACTGACACCGAATGAGTCGAATGGTGTCATTACTTCGTATAAAATACACATTGTTGAAATTACAACCGGACGGAGAACATTTTCAAAGGCTAATGCTCATCCTTTTAACACGTCAAGTCTATTTATTTCTGACAATTGTACCCTCCCTAGCTATCTTCCAAATGGATCATTTCCTTATCAGATTACTTACCTTTCACCCTTCATGTATTACAATGTGAGTGCATCTGCTTGCACGTCAGTGGAATGTGGGCCATTTGGAGCAAATATTGAGCTATGGACCGATGAACATCGGCCAGACTGCCCAGCAAATAATGTTACTATGATTAACACCACATCGACGTCCTTGACTGCTATATGGGTTGAGCAACTGCAATGTTGGAATGGACGAGCAGTTAAGTTCGAAGCTATGATATCACTAGAGGATGACGAGTGGCTAAACTACTTTAAAACCAATCCTTTATTTTTGAATACTGAACTTTCTGTTTCCACACCTTTACCTCAAGTGGAGATAACTGCACCAGTCAAGCTAGAGATTAGCAGCCCTCGAATTTTGAAAAGGCGTGCTGTGGGAGGTATAGATACCAGTAAAGATAATCTCAAAGCCACTCTAAAACCTGAAAAAGCTCTTTCGTTACCGATTAGTGTTCCGATAGAATTTTCCGTCCCTTCTACCTTAAACTCCACCCTTGTTTCGGTCCAAGCACTAGGTAAAGGAGAAAAGAGCATATTTGGCTACATGTTAACGACACATACGCCAAACATTACATTTGACAACCTTCTTCGATATGCCAATTACTGTGTCACTGTTAAGGTGTTTACATCAAAGGGAGGAGGTCCAGAATCAAACAAAACCTGTGCATTTACAGATATTGACAGTATGTAATTTGTCTGTAATTCAAATATTTATGTGATTAACCTTTTTCGCTTAAGTAGATGGTGTTAGAGGTCAATATAAGTGTCCTATTTAACACGTCAACGCTGCAGAACAAATTAATATTGAAAAGTTGCAAACTAACTAGATGCGGTCTTTGAAAAAGGAAAGAGTAGAATTTATTGGCAAAAAGGAACCGAGCATCAATTTGATAGGTTACCATATTATTGTAGGATGAATAATAGCATAAACGGTTCCTAGCATAAGGAACTTCAACCAAGCATACTTTAACCGCACAGTATTTCACAAATTAACAATGCAAATATGCCAAATAACTAAGTGTAAATTGGTTAATCGAAGAGTATGCTACATCAAAATTATAAAACTCAGAACTATAAAGTTATTAAAACCAATAGACGTGTTATGAACGATGCAAAAATTACTATTATTATCTAGAATTATTCAAGGACAATGTTTGCTATTACTTGCTAGGAAGTATTGATAAAATTTAAAACACAGTACAAGAGAGAGGGGAGGAGACAGGGAGAACAAAGTGAGCGTAAATTCAGAAAGAGGTTACAAAATTCATCAAGTGAGATACAACAAGATAAATACGAAATAAGAAAGAGAAAAGCCATGACTCAAACTACTACAATAGTCATGTTTTCTTAATCCTAACAACCTAAGGGGCAAAGATGAGTAAGAGGAAATAAAAATTAAACAGTCGGTTGTCAGAATAAGTTAATTAACACGCCCATTAAGAAATAGCAGGCAATGTCCTATCGATATTAATTTTCTGCGAAAAAAATCGGAAGTAAAGATACATGAATACCATATTGACCTAGAGTTATTTTACAGTAGAATCACACTGCTTATCAGGCGTGGCTGATTTCCATTGCAATGTTTAGGAATGCCTCAGAAAGTGAGCTTTTTATGTTGTTCTCTTTATATTTATTTAGCAACGTTCTTTATGATTGCCTTAGCTGTCAGGATAATTATTAAATATGTATTACATATTTAAATCTCGGCGGTCGAAAATTTAAAGTAAGATGATACTGATGATAAAAGCAGAGAGTTTGTACCAAATCACGTAAAAAGTTTATTATGAATTTTCTGTGTCAGTTGCAAGGACGTTTGAATAAATGGCAATCGGTACAAGGTCAATGCCGTACTTAGCAGAGGGGTAGGGGGGACAGTTGTCCCGCTCCAGAAATTTTCAATCACGTTTAAGGTTTTTGATAAGGACTTCTGAAGTCATAAAGAATTATCCCACAACTTAGCATATACAGGAAGATGTCACCTAATCAGTTTCTTCGCGCATAAAAAGGTGTTTTCTGGTGATGTAAATACGAGGGTCAAACAAATTTTCCCCCAACTGCCCTCCGCCGCGATGAAAATCTCCTTTGTACGGCCTTGTACAAGGTTTAGGATCGTTGAGATGGAAGATGAAAACCAGTCACACTTTCTAATTCTTCTCGCTCTTCAATTACAATGGGTAACAAATCGTATAGTGTAATGCATTTACAGCAATTACCAGAATAGTTAATTTGGTCTTATATTAGGTTACTAAACTGGGGAAATGACCTTCAAAATATCAAATTGCTAGCGTATTTGCATATTTGAATTTACCTGTTAGTTCAATGTAACTGGCATGAGCAAGGATGTGTGTGTACTTCACATTACTTAGTAAAACAAAGAAAAAAACCTTGTTGTGACTGAAATTGAGGTAATAATGTTTAAAACAATTAGCAAATAGAGTTCGATTTGGATAACGTATGTTTTAATGCATTATATGTTGATCAGCAAAAAATTTCGGCCAAAGGCAAAAAATATGCGAATGGTTGCCATCCCGCAAGACATTTACTTTAGCATTAAACTACAACAGGTCTTCTAAGGTTAGTGCTGATTAACAAATAAAATTGAAATAAAACAATTAATGAAAGATATGTGAACAACTGAAATGGCTTCCAGGCACTGATCATATGCTTTTACCGTAGGCACACTTTTTGATCACGGCAACTGGAAAAATTAATTAAATAGCTTGTTTAAAACACCAAAAGTCACAAGTAACAGGAACCCCTTCATCATTTAGTAGTTTGATTCGGTACCTAAAATATAGCGATGTGAAACTAGTCTGGTCCTAGTTATTGGATTATCATTTTCATTGTGAATATTATTCCATGAAAAAGGCCCATATTCTCAACTCATAACGTCTGTTTCTAAAGTTCAATATGTAACTTTTACTTGCTAATTTCTCGTTTACAGAGCCCTTCGGTGGTCCAAGCCGAGTAGAGGTGACCTCAAACTCTAGCGATTCACTCGTTGTGAAGATGCATCTCCCTTCAAAAGAAGTCCGCAACGGTATAATAACACACTATACCATCTTCTATAGCATAGCTGCCTCTCTCGTTCAAGAGGAAAAGAACAAAACTGTAAAGGCCAGTTTTGACAACGAGGTCACCGTAGATATTATAACAAATCTATTCAGTTTTACGTTGTATAAAATCGAATGTGTGGCCCATACAAGAGCGGGTCCTGGCCTTCAGCGCAGCAAATTAGTAACTGGACGAACCCTGGAAAGTGGTGAGTGCAAGTACTCAAAATAATGGTGCCCAAGCACACCATCAGAATTAATTGTCACAGCCATTATCACCACTACAACAACAGTAACAACAATTACTACTACTTGTATTACTACTACTACTACTACTACTACTACTACTACTATACTACTACTGCTACTACTACTACTATCATTACTGCTACCACTACTACTATACTACTACTACTACTACTTTTGCTACTAATACTAATACTTCTGCTACTACTACTACCACCACCACTACTACTACTACTACTACTACTACTACTACTACTACTACTACTACTACTACTACTACTACTACTAC
>JANTCA010009347.1:0-18863 GCA_024741275.1 Chironex yamaguchii
ATCAAACAATAGTTTTCACGACCGCGTCTTTTAGATAGACTGGGCTCCAGTTTGTGTGACGTTTAAGCAGGAACAGGTAAAAATTCTCTATAACAAAATCTCATAGAAAAACGCATAAACGACCGGAATTCTGTAGGACTTTTTTCCCCAGAAAAGAAGATGCCAAACAGATGCATGGTGTCTGGTTGCTGCCGTACTACAAATGTTGAAAAAGGAGTTATTTTACACAGGATTCCATTTTACGGAGACAATCGACCTAAGGCCATAGAAAGGAGAAGAAGATGGGTCAATTAATTAAGAAATTGAAAAGGGTATGGGCAGACCCAAAGGGGCTACGATTTGCTCCCGGCATTTCACTACAGACAGCTTCAAACGTAGGTTTCACAACCTACCAGGATTAGAAAAGCCCTGTATGCCTTTGTCTTTAGGATTGGATCCTTACAATGATTTATTAAATGTTATAGTTGCAGTAGATCTATTAACTGCTTTTTTGCTGATTTTCCATCGATAAGATTTTTTATGATAAGAGAATAAGCGGAAAAGACTGGAACCAAAACTGATTTAAGAACAACCAATTAGAATACAGATAAAGCCAATGGCAAAGACAGCACAGACAGTTGGACACGTGCTATGAATTGTAGTGAATGTGCGTGATATAGTGGCATACAGCAGAACAGAAAAGAGAAAATATTTTGAATAAAATAAAACGGAAATGGCGAACCTGAATGCAGATGAAGTGGAAGTCAGGCCTGAAATGACTCCCAGGCGCCTCTCAGTAGATAAGTTTCTTTGATATGACGAGAAAGTAATTTAGTACGACAAGACTTTACGTTGTATGACACTTGTTTATAAGTTTCAATCTTGTCGTTGAACCCTGCCATTTTATACTTTTAACAGTCCGACAAAGGAAGACCTATGATATCGAGTGTGTAACGTATGCTTTCTTTTTTAGTTTAATAACACGTTTACCTCCGATACAGCTGAACTATCAAGACGTAATATAAGGTGTTCTGAACACCAAATTTTAAGTTGGATATTTAGTACTTAACGTGGCAGTCTAAGTGACGAAGCCTCATCAAGTCGTACACAACATTTCTTCAGTTCATGAAGAGAATATCTGTTGTAGTACATAAGGTAAGGGCATTGATTACGATCATTGTTAGTTCGGAAAACATGGTATGCAAAGAATGCATCTCATATCGTACCCGAAGCAACTACACCGTCAACAAGTCTTTTGGACGCTTAAAAAAGTTTGGCAAAAAACCTATCAACCTGCAAACTGCTTTCACCGTGGCCTTTACTCTGAACCCGATCCCCCTCTATAACAATGTTGTTCCCCCGATCCCCCTCTATAACAATGTTCTGCCCAACAGATGCTTTTAGTCACGAGGAAAATCGTCTATGTAACCACTTGCATTCTGACACTGTCTATTAATTACCTTCGTTAAGAAAGTCTGTTTTCGTTACTGTTTGTTTTCAGTTTGTTTGTTTGTCTGTCTGTTAACAGCTTTTTGCAAAAAGTCAATTTGAGTCTCACAATATTTGTTATCAATGGTGTGTATTGGCTTAAGGCAGCACCCATTAACCTTCGAGAGGGACCCAGATCACTATCGAAATTCTAGATTATTTTGAAATTTTCGTTTACTTAAACATGTTAATGTTTTCTAGATGTTAGATAATGAATGGGAATTTTATAACATTGCTCAACAAATACAACGGGATTCGTTATTTTTTAAACGGTTTAAACGAGATTTGAAACTATTGAGCTAGTTATTGAAGGCAAAATTCTTACATTTCAACTTGTAGTTGAAGAATCATTATAACCTCATTATAAGAGGTTATGACGTTTATACTGGCGTCTATTTATTTGCACATTTGACTGCATTTTTGTTTTTTAGTTGTCGACGATGTCTATATTCCAAATGAGAAGCACTCTGAGAGCGCAAATGGAGTCGATGACATTTCCAGTGTTTTGAATATTCAAATGAGCTGTACTAAAAGGCTTCATGGTAATGTGCTTTTTCGGCGAGGATTTTGTCATTAGGTTTGGTCTGATGAAGAAATTACTACCAACAATTTCTAAATGATCCATAATATCAGATTTGATCCCGATCATTGCCAGAAATTTTAATACAAGTTGAAACCATATTAATTTTGCAGTATATTGCCTTAACTTTAATACCTGTCAAAGATGAGCTCCACAATTGCTAACATTTGGCTTACTCGAGTGATTTCCTATTTGCCCTATACATCTTACGTAGAAAATATATAAATCTTAGATAGTGATGTCAATAGGACCCAAAATACCATAAAAATAGATTTATAGCACTGGACAACACCAAATTTACTATTTAAGTTTTTCTAGCTGATTTTGGATAATTGTGATGAGTTGAATACAAAAGTGACATTGGTATTGCTTGGTGCTTTTGGTCAACTGTCTGAACTAAGCTACATATTTGTTTTTAACGTTTTTGTTTCCATTTAGAGGTCTTTTCCTGTCATCTGATCGAGAATTCTTTCACATTTTTCGCAATAAACAACTTAACTCACTTGGTAATCAGAATAAAGCTTCGGCGCCAAGCATGGAACAATATGCAAAGTCATCCACTCAGTATTAGCATCAACGGACCAAAAGCAAGAAAAGTTGTCTGAAGTTTGAAATTCCGATGGTTTGGAGGGACCCGACAAACTATGTCACTGACTGCTACTTCTGTGCAATTGATGTGACTGGGGTCGACAGAAAGAAACTAAGCAGCCTCAAGTGCCCTGATCTTGAATCGGCACGTCATCTTGTAGCTCATTGTGATGAAATTCCATACCTGTCTTTGGAAAAATTTCCGACGAAGATTCCTTCAGTAAACATGATGATGAAGTATGAAGTTATTCTGAAAGTTGATGCTCCTCGTCCTTTTTCCCAAAAGGAGATAAATGATCTACTTCACGATCTCAGCTTGTCAAAGTCCTACCAGAACCTGCTCTATGACAGTGCTTGCATCAAGAAATCCTCTCCTTTTTCTTTGAATAGATGGACCTGGTGTACTGTACAGATATTACTCGGGGTCTGCGCCAACTTGGAGTGCTACAGTATGAGCCCAAATATTGGAGACGGTACGTTGACAGCAGTAAGCGATCGGTGAATTGTGTTCTGCTTTACAATGGTGACCAGGTTGCTCCTGTATCCCTTGCTCACGTGATTATACTGAAGGTGAAGCATGAAGTGATGAAGTATGTGCTGGAGAAATTTTGTTATGATGAGCTGGTGTGGTTCATTTGTGTTGAGCTGAAGATGCTAATTTTTCGTCGGAGCAACAGTCCAACTTTACCGAGTACCCACTCTTTTTTTGTGCATTTGGGATAGTAGAGACTCTGGGAAGTATTGCGTCAAGGTCTAGCCTGTGCGGGAGGAATTGGTGCCTTGGAGCAAGGAACGTCTTTAGCGTTACTCTGATAGACAGAGACAAGATACTCCTCCGACCTTTGCATATCAAGCTCGCCTTGCCCAAAACGTTTGACAAACCTCAAGACAAGAGTGGTAGCTGCTTCACTTACTTGTGCCATGTTTTTCCAGAATTTATCATAGAGACATTGAATGTTACCATCTTTGATGGTCATCAAATCTGTCAGCTCATTAGAGATCCTGAGTTTGAAAGCTCAATGAATGAAATAGAACAGAAGCACGGAAGGCTTTTGTTTTGGTCGTGAAGGACCTTCCTGGAACCAACAAGGCAATGGAATATGAAGAACCTGTCACCAACATGATGACCGACTGATTGGATCGGATTTGTCTAACTCAAATTAGCGTAAAAACTCGACCTTATTGAGACAAATGGATCTCATTTTTTATTTCAGCGGAACCTAAATGGTCCTAATTCAATTGAAAAAACATAAACTAATTTCAAATTTGTTTTTTCAGTAGCCCTGTCGTAATTTTTGTGTCCACTGTAAATTACATTGTGTACAGTATTGTTCTTTAATAAATTTGAGAAGCAAATATACTGAGCGTTAGAGACAGCCGATTTGATGTACAGATTACTGTCTTTGCTACGTTATCGGTTTTCAATGTTTGCAAAGGGAGGCAACAAAACCACACAGAACTGCCCTAAACTGCTTCGATTTGCATTTCTTAAAAAATCATACATCTCCGCATTATCATTGGATTCCATGCCTTGGAAGGACCATCATAAGTGTAAAATCTCCTTTGTGTTTTACACTTGTTTTGATTAACTATCCCAGTGCCATTGTAAATACGGAAGTCATGAATTGTGGCAATGACTAATATCCTAATGCCAATATCAATAGCATGGTCACCAAATGTGGAGACAGCTGTTACTATGCCAATGCCAATAGAAACGACATAGCCATCGAATGTGGCAATGGCTGTGTCTATTCTAATGGCAATGTAAAAGACATGGCCATCAAACGTAGCTATAGCTGTGGCCAACCCAATGTCAATATGAATGACATGGATATCAAATGTGGAGACAGCTGTTACTATGCCAATGCCAATAGGAACGACATAGCCATAGAATGTGGCAATGACTGTCTGTTAATGGCAATGTAAAAGACATGGCCATCAAACGTAGCTATAGCTGTGGCCAACCCAACGCCAATATGAATGACATGGTTATCAAATGTGGTGACAGCTGTTACTATGCCAATGCCAATAGGAACGAAATAGCCATCGAATGTGGCAATGGCTGTGTCTGTTAATGGCAATGTAAATGACATGGCCATCAAACGTAGCTATAGCTTTGGCCAACCCAACTCCAATATGAATGACATGGTCATCAAATATCTCAATGACCGTGGATTTTGCAATGACTAATTATATGACGATAATATCAATAATGGCGATGGCAGTAGCTTCAGCTATAAACTGGCGATACAGTAAGTCGCAATGGCACGAGAGGTACAAATGTAGGTTACTCTTTCTGAACATGACTACCACAACAGAAAATATAAAAATTATAATTGTTCCTTGGCGGTTAACCGTGCTTAAGACAGCTGGCTATCATCTGACGTTTTCCCAGCCCAGTTTGGCGGTCTGACAAGTGCAATTGTTTTATATTCCTTTCATTTCCTACCATCTTAGTATCATGACTTAAGGCTGCTTTGCCGGGATGAATCTATAACATGGAAAATTGTCAGACCGTTTATCCGAGATCTTGCGTTACAGAAGGGAGATCTCGAGAAGCCAGGCACTCCCTGTTCTCATGTAATAGTGAGTTTCATTTTATTAAACTTGGTGATGAAAGTGAAATTTCGAGAAAACGGACGAGCTCCCTCATAAGCGCTCGCATATTAAGTCTTTAAGTCATGCTGCTACATTCCAGATGCAGTAATGTCTAAGCCAAGGTATAAAATAATCAACGATTGATAACTATAAAACAAGACGACAATTTGATGATAAACATTTGACAAGATTATTAAGGAGACAAAATGAGAAACTGTTGCAAAATACCTCTGTAATCTTCACTCCATGTAACATCTTGGCAATCTTCAATATTTTCTGGCATTAATATTTAATTTCCTGTTATCATCCTTGTTTGTTAGATATTATAATTGTAGTACAATACTTGTATTATATATTTGGCGTATTTGTACTTCGAAGGCTTATTTGCGGCAATTAAAACCAGAGTTTGTTTTCAAATTATGCGTAGACATTAGCATCAACTCTGTTCCAAAATGTAGTATTACTAAGTTCGATAAGTCTCATTTCTGAAAAAGCCTTCTTGGTTTGACGTAAGATTGATCAAAATGACGTCAAATTTTGAAACAGTCTGCGATGCTAGATATAATTGGAAGCTAATCAAGGATTAGCTTAAACGCACAACTCATTATTGCATAACACGTTTTGAATTAGTATTGGCAAAAGTGCAAATTGAATTGAGGTCAGATTGAAAAACGGTTTACAGGGTATACAGGTGTGTAATGTACAGGGAAATATTCAGTTTACTTAAAGGAGAAAAACAGAGAACCCAACTGTTAATACTACCTATGAAAATCCAGGTAAAATTTGCATGTATTCATTAACTACCTTTACACATTTGTCGAACTTGGCTTGATCCAATAGTTGGTGAAATCCTATAGCATTTCTCTATCAAGTCGTCTCCTAATGTTACAAATCTTAGATATTTTCCAGTAATAGACTCATCTTAACATCTTTTAGGTTGACGTAGATCACGTAGAGTTACAGAAATGCGGTAAGGAACGACAGCGATGAATTTGATCGAAATGTGGATCGAAATTGACCAATACGAAACAAACAAATTTACGATGGCAAAGTTAAATATATCCATTTCTATTTTAGCCTATTTCAGAATATTTCTGTCTAACATTTTCAATGCAAACATTTTGACGAAAGATATTTATCCCTGTTTCAGTCTGGTACCAATTAATAGAAGTTTAAAACTATCATATCATCAATAAGTGCCCGTTTCAATCTTAACGTTGGCATCCATGGCCCACCACCTCTCTCTCCTTTTTTATGACCTCCAAAGGGATCCTTGAAATTGTCCACTGAAAGATTCCATCTGCTCACTTGCCTCGGTTAGCCTGTTTGTCATGGCCATTTTGGGGGTGTTCCAATACCAGACTATGCAATTGTGACCTCCTCAACCTATAACCATCAACACTATCATCATCATTATCATTATCAACGTTATAATCAGTGTCATCGTTATTATCATCATTATCATTATAATTTTCCTCATAAATATCATCGGCATCGTTATTATTACTATCATCATTATCGGTTTAATCACTATCCTCGGTATCATCATCATAATCCTTATCAACATCACTGACATCACAATTGTAATCATCGTTATCATGGTCATTATCATCAGTATAATCACTATCGTCATTATAATCATCATTATTACTATCATCATCGGTATCGCTATTATTTTCATCATTCTTAAGAATACCGTGTACCGTTCGTTTACGTCGTATGTATTTTATTGGTGTGACAACATCTACTATTTTTTACCAATCCAGCTATAAGCAACAGTTAAGTCATATTTGACAATTAAATTGTTGATTCCGCTTTCAACATTACCAAGCTTCATCTTGGGAAACTGACACACGTACTTGTTGTTTTGCCTGAATACTATACATGTGGATTCGTGACGTAAGCGTCAATATAAGCTGCTTACAGGAAATTTCTATTGCAATTTGAGCCAAATGGTTAGCAGTATTGTAAACAATTAGGGAAATCAAAGTTTAATATAGTTGTAATTAGTTTTCAAACAAAAGTTGACACACTTTGACTTTCATAGTTTTAAGGAGTGTCCCTCCTTCTTTAAACAGGAGCAGGACGTAAAATAATGTACATGTTTTCATTGTATTGATTATCATTTGCTATTTAAAATGCCATCCTCAGTCACCAAGTCTATAGATAAGATCTAAATTTAAAAAGATACAAAATACAGAAAAAGTAAGAGCATAGGGGCATAAATAGCAGGTCAAACTGGGTAAGCAAATAGGACAAACAGGTTATGTAACCAAGTCAAACTGGTTGTGCAAACAGGCTATACTGGTTGTACAATGGGTCAAAGCAGTTATGCTAACAAGTCAATAATTTGCAAAGTTTTTAATACCAGTTATGCAACAGGACAAACAGGTTGTGTAACCAGCGAAGCAAGATATGTAGTCAGTCAGACCAGCTGTGTAATAATAATAATAATAATAATTCTTTTTTCTATAACAGCACATATTTGGATAATTGAGACTAGTCACTTTTAAACGGTTAACGTAAGCAAAGCCAAATCTCAGCCAAGGAGGGCGTGATGAGCAGAAGGGTTATACGCCTATATCAGTGTTTAATTTTCGTTGTCAACAAATTCTTGCTGAATTTGTTGTTTGGCGGTCTCTGCACACTGAGTTTCATGAGAATAGCTGTAAATGCTAGTCCTTACACCTATTTATACTTCCGTTGCCTCTTACAGTATATATGTAATTACAGATATGACATGGAGCATCAGTACTTTTTTAGTTCTTACCAACTTCGACTAATACTTTTGATATACATATCTTACACACAAACTTAGCGACCCTTATTACACTAACACCTTAGTCATTTTGTTTCTCCTCAGATGTGTAGTAAATGGTTTGATTAAATTGGAAACGATAAAACCTGGATATTTGGACAGTTGCCATTTCTGTTTTGTACCAACTTAAAACCGCGTTTTGTCTCTTAAGAAGATCAAAGGTTTCCTAGCCTCTGCAACTAATCGATTCGTCGTCTATGCAGTAAGACAATGTTATGATCTGCAAAGTATTATTGATCCTGAGCGAGTCAAAATAGCCTAAAAGTGCGCAAAAAGTGTATTTATCTGTTTATCTTGTAATTCAAATACAACATTTGTAGTTATAAGCTGGAGAAGTGACTACCGTTGGTTTCTTATCTTATCAATAATATGACTCTTTATAACAAGTACTAACTAGACTGCCTTTGGATAGTCCCTGAAGCCTACCAAAATCTGATTCAGAACACATACAATCAGCTCAAATAAATAGCATATTTTATAAGTCTGAGATCGATGTCGCCTGGTTAAATTAAAGGATAGACATCTGTTTTCAATGTCACTTCCAATTTGCTCAAGAAACTTTATTTCTCTTTGTCTTAGTAAATTACCTTTGCCGTCAACGTTGTACTTTGACACTTCTAGACATGACTTGAAAGACTAGCGTCCGTTGAAACAATTTCGGGTGCCTGTCTCATAGAGCAATCATAGGGATAATGGAGTATAATTTAAACATAGTAATTGGTTATATAAAAATGCTGATTGATAGATGTAAACAGCATAAAATCTCTCCTTTGTTGGCCTCGTTGACACTGGGAAAGTAATATCTGATTTAATCGACTATGATAACAGTTATTTGTTATTATCATGTTGGTTACTGCAAAAGAACTGGAAGAACTTTCGCAAACAAGAGAAATGTAATTATTTAGATAAATGATAAGGATTTCTTTGAGAAATCACACCATCAATAAGAGAGTACCACAGAGAGATAACAGCCAATAAAACTCAAAAAGAAACATTACAACGCGATATTTTTAAATTTTTAGGTAACTGTTATAGACAGGGAGATATAGAGAATTTGTTCTTGACGGGAAAGATCACTGGAAAGAGAGACAGGATTTCAAAGAACACCATTCCTGCACACCATTGTCAATTGGAGGGGTCTGGACACGATTTAACTCTGGAGATTGGCAAAGATATGTAAAAGGCATTTCATGTGACTAACATAAGTAGATAAGGGAGAGAGAGAAAAGGTATGTTTGGAGGGGAATACTTAGTAACGGTTACTGAAATTTGACAGGTTGAAAATTTTTAAAATTGATAAGCTTCCTAACAACGTTTTATATGGTTAATAGCTTGTCTTCAGTACAGTAGCAACTGATAAGCCAGATTGAAAATATATTCTACTACTAAATAATAAAGCCAAGCTAATAGTCTTCATGGAAAGAGACATGACTTTAACAAATAAACTATTATTCTGACGTTTCGTCAAAAAAACTATTGCCATCTTCAGAGAAATGATTAGGCAAGACATAATTACAGAAGTTTGTGTAGTATTTTAGCACAATGGATGACAAAAAGATAGAAACAAGTGGAAAGGTGTAAAAATATTAACTAGTTATTAACAAGGCGGTGAGTATTGAATATCCCCAAGGAGGACTAAGTGAGAACAAAATAAACAGAAAGAAAAAACAAGGTGAGTGTTTTGGTTGTTGTTGAGTATAGGTATGTGTTTCGCTATTAACAAACTTTCATGAAATTTGCAAGATGCTAACAAAAGGAGAAGAGGAGAAAACGTATAATCTTCAAAAGAATCATGATGTCCCGACGACTGTAAATGCTCCATGATACTTGAAAAAGAAGAGGAAGCAAACTTTATCCCTGTCACGACAGAAATACGAAAATGTTCAGAGGCTCTCACATGTACGTGGCGCGCAGTTTGTCCTATGTAAGCAACGTTGCTGCTTCTACACGTCAATTCGCAAACAACATGTGACCTCATGCATTTTGGTATAATATCCTTGAAAGGGAAAAGAGTCTTAATGCGTCGAAGTGGCTGAAAAACAGATCGGGCAGTAACATGTGGAAAACAAGTCTGGAAACTCGATTACGAATACGCAAACAATGTTGACCAGTAAATAGTAAAGAAAAGCGAAGAATTAATTTGGGAACTAAACTATAAATTAACTGGGGATACCGTACTTTGATTAGCAAAGAAAAGTCAATTAGGCATGAAGGATATCCATCACAAGACATTAAGCTACGGAGTCTGTCCACTTCAATATGGAAGTTGTGATAACTGGAATAAATGCTAAAATAACGAAATAGTAAATAATTAAAAAGACTTTTCTTATAAGAAAACGGAACAAAACTATTAAACTAGTAAAGAGACTAGTAAAGGTAGGCTTACGATAAACGAGGGTGCTAAAGTCATTAGAAGTACGGCTTAAATGAAAGTCAAGAAAAGGTAGTCTGCAGTTGTTTTCCAGTTTGTAAGTAAATGAGACGTTTTTGTGGTTGGAATTAGGATAGTTAAGAAAAGGAAGAACATGATTTTGAGAGCAGGAAAGAACAAAATAGTCGTCAATATATCGTCTGTAATAAAGAGGTTTAAACTCTAAAGGACATTCAAAAGCCACTCGTTTCTTTGGCTCAAAGTAAATTGTTAACAAAGTAGGACAAAGAAGCGATCCCATTGTGACACTGTCACCGAACTGTTGATACAAATTACCATTTAAAAGAAAACGTGACCCATTTACAGCAAAAGAAGGCAACCAAGTAAACTGTGGATGGTTTAAACCATTGACACTGTGACAGTGAGAAAAAATGTTTCGATCATGCAATCTGGATACTTTCATCTACAGGTAAGTTAGTAAAAGGAGATGTAATGTCAAAATTATCTATGGAACTATCTGACTTAAAGCGTTGAAGGAAAGATGGGTAAAAGTCATTTAAAAAGAAGAAAGTGTCTGATATAGTATACAAATTTCTTGTACCTGGTCTTAAAACAGGTACAAGCATTTTATCTATGTTGTATGAGTTAGTTTTAACCGGATACAAAATGGGTCTAAGGGGAACTCCTAAGTGGAAGACAATATAATATTCCTGGATTGAACCCACGTGGGACAATTTTCTAATAAATTTATCTGTTAGGACATCTTGACTTTACAGCTTATGTAAAAATCGTTGGAGTTTCCTTTCACGTCTTTAGTCTATCACTCTTTGTTTTCTGTCGATCTTAGAAAACTAATTCTGATCCGAAAGGGTATCTTCAACTTTTTTAACCTAATCATCTTTATCCGTGGTGACAATCCTATTTCCTTTATTGGGTTTGAGAATTACAATTGACTTTTCTCATTTGCAACGACTTAAGTTAAGCAAACTGTCTTTGCGATAATGTAGAATGAAGTGACTTGAAATTTTGTAAACTAGATAGAGCAATGCCTTTGAAACGTGTCTTAACAAATTCTTGTGATGCTCTTGAACAAGGACTGGTGTTAAAGTTCTAAACTTTCTGGTAAAATATCTCAAAAGAAGCAAGGAATGAATAGTCTAGAAGAGAGTTAAACGGCAATCCAAAATGGAGACCAAGTGATAGAACGTCCTTTTCTTCCTGAGATAGTTCTCTCTTAGAATAGTTGAAAATTACATCATCAAGCTTGTTGCTGATTATAGAACTATGTCTTTTTCGTTAATTAAACACCTTTCTCCTTGAATTTTTTCAGGGATTGATAACTTTTTCTAATTGGTACGGAATGTCACAGATTTCAGATGGAGAGAGTCTATCGAAGACATAGTAGCAGTCAAAATATTGTTTACTTCATTGTAATGTACTTGGTGTACCTCAAATAGTACCTCCTTGTGATGAATTTCTTTTTCCAAAAAGTTTAAACTGGTAATCTCAGTATACACAATTTTTCTCCGAATGACGATTTACCACTTTAAAAAAGAGAAACTTGAGAATCACTTTGAACTTTTTGCAGCTCATTAAGAAACCAAGATCCCACTGGCTTTGTCGATTTTGAATTCCAATCTCTGGAACTTTCAAACTTGCTGTACAGATTCCTCACAATAACACCACGTCACATACTTTGTTATCAGCCTGGTTCTAATCTTTATTAGCTTTTCATAATTTGTCACTAATAAGTGTTTCAAAATATCGCATTCAGTTATAAAACAAGACCGTCCCAAACAACGAAAGCATTCAAAACATTAAAGCGAGTCATGGAAATCTGTTGGTTAAGATTTGTTTCGCTGTTTGCCAGCTAGTACATGAACATTGATTTAAAATCTAAGACAATCCTTGCGGTACCATAAAGGCAACTTGTTCAAATCAGCTTCTAATGCACTGAGATGGAACTCCATTCTGGCTAAGTGATGTATAGAGAACCAATTCTTATTGTATTTTGACTACTAAAGTTGTCAGAGAGATGTTAAATTTTCAAATTTACATTCCTGTAGACTGATCGACTAAATTAAGCTAAAAGTTCTCACAATTTTTGTTAATCAGCCTTAAGAAGACATAATCGTCGTATTTTGGTATTTGTAACTTGCAATTTGACAGAATAGTACAACTATAACTGTTACTTTTCAAATTTTTTCCTTTGATTTTTATGGTTCTAAATCGATTTCCTTTTAAAACTGAGATTTTTAAGTGAAATCACTTAAACTACCCAGGACATGATTAAAAATTAAATACTTTGTCTAGTCATTGCTTCAATGGAGCGTGATTACGTGCATTCCCATTAAATAAATGGAGACAAAATATTCGTCATTCTAATGACTTCATAATGGTGCCTTCAAAGCAAATGAGACTTGGCAATTTTAAGATAAGACGAAAAAATGGCATGCATTTTTCCGTTTTTAAAGTGAGACAGGCCCAAACGTGGCAATTTTTTCATACTGGGTAGAACCGTACGACTACACAAAAAGCGGGGGACGGATTTGGTTGGTGTTGTTATTGCTAAGAATGATGAGTCTCAGCTTCTTGTTCAGATGCCAGCCGTGTCCCTTAATCCCCAAATTTGCTGAAGAGGAAAGGTCCAATGCCCACCTGCATCTCTACTTCTCCACTGGGTTTTGCATCTTCTGGACTCCAATCGATGGTCGCTGGTGAGGGAGTCCACCTTCGAATAGGATGAAGACCATTTGTGGTACACCGATCCCCGACTGCTACTTTTACCGATGACATTCAAGGAATGCTTGCAGGTCCACAGTCTTCTTTGCAGCTGTCTGCAGAAGGAGACCACCATTCTGTTTGGCGTGTCGTTTTGCAGGCTTTCGCAGGGACAGATTCGGTGACAAGCTTCTTCGAATTCAATCCCCTTCAAAGTTTTCTCACCAACATTATTTGGTTTGCAGAATAATACGGAAGAACCGTCCTTTTGAAAAATGGTAGTCCAGATGCCTCTCAACACCCATTCCTCACACCGTTAGTTTGGCAAACCTTATATACTGTCCTATGAACAATATTCACAAAAAATCGATAATTAACAGAAATTTAATCAAATGAGTTGAATCAACGTTTTCTGTTGCCATCTTGATGCCTGTTACTCGTCTTGTACGACTAAGGAAAAGAAACTTATTGCCCTTGTATATTTATCATTATATCATTATGTTGCATAATTCTTATCGAGCATAGCTGGGTTTTTTCTAAGATGAGAGAACTTCGCTAGCAAATATTCTGTTTGTAAGAGTGGATTCCCGTTACCTAAATAATGGAAATTTGCATATTTTTTAATGATCTACTCGCTTAATCGTTTACTCGTCCTTCATCTAAATCTCTGTTTAAGAAGTTAAAAGTCAGGCTACCATGTATTGTTGGTGGACTAAACCCTGTTAATCCCCGCAAAGATACAGTACGTTTTGTAGTGCCCAGGACACTTACAGTTCCTTACCAAAAGTAACTTGTAAAAGCCTCTGCATAGCTTCCTCTTGGTATCACTGAGCTTGGTTTTCAACCAAAATCTCCATACAGTACCAAATTAACCATCCTCGTTGTATTTTTAGCCAGCAAAGTAAGTCGTATCATCTGTGCTATCTGAGTTGCTTTACGTAGTACATAATAAGCCTTGAGCCCTTCCAGCCAACTAGATTTTTCATAAGCGAGTAGCAGGCTCACTGTTATCAAGGATTTTGGCATTTAATTTTAAAGACTTGTTTAAGAGCAATTAGATTTAAACTTAACCCTCAGGCAGATTAACTAGCGATACAGAAAGACATGGATTAAAAGGTAACAAGTTTTGAAGATGCTACCAATCCTAACATTTCTGCTTCGGATCACAGGTTACCTGCTCAGATTGAAAACGAAATTTATTCCAATATTTTACCAGTCGAAGCGCATTTAGTGAAAAGAACACTAGCTATGGCCCGAGGATAGTTTGGAAAAAGATGTTTGCTTCCAAAGCGTTTGTGACAGTGGATTGGTAGTCTGTAGCTTATACAATTAAAACAAGCTTCTCGTTTACGGTGTTCGGATACATTGCTGTGCTTGGCAGGCGTTCCTGAGAAATTGACTGATTCGTTTCATTGATTAAAGAAGTGGCCACAAGATGTCCTTTTCCCTAAATTAATCGAAGACCGTCGTCAAAAACAGACCGCTGGGATAATAACTGGGTGTCCAAATGCCACACAAAGATTGAAAGTATTTTTATGGCTAAGTTCTCTTTGAAAAGTTAATTGTTGGTTAACATATTAATGTCCTCCCACGTAATTAATCCATGTTTATTTTTGTAAAAAGCTCATTAAACGTAAGGAAGGTTGTTTTGGGTGTCTGTTTGTGCACTATATATATGAGGTACTGAATCACGTATATCTCAAACTGATGAAGGCTTATCAAGAAAACATCAAAAAATTTCCCCTTAACCACCGTTGGGTTTCGCTCGTAATACCAAATCTTTGTGCCGTGGTAAACCACAATAGCTGCACTAAGTGGGAGCCGACCGGGCTCGAACTTGCAACCCTCAGACTCAAAAGCCAACACTCAAACCTCCGTGCCATCACGGTACAAAGGTTTGGGGAAGGACTTTCATAATCCTTGGTATTACGAGACGAAATCCAGCTGGTGAGTAATATAGCAATATGCGTGCTTGTAGAAAATTTGACTGAAAATGATGAACTGTGTGTACTGAGGTCTTCGTGTTTTCAAGCTAGAGTGAACAAAAGGTAAATATTTTGTCAAAGAGCATGCTCTCCAGCACACCTTATTAGACTACATGAAAGCAAGTATTATTTTGACGCAAAGTTAATGTATGAGACCAATAATTAGCAAAGTTAATTATTGTAAGTAAGCATCGATTAACACAAGTCAAGATATTTAAAACACTTCAATGGCATTAGATTAACGCAAATACTACAAATCACCTTCACAAGTATGGTTTATTAGCATGAGTTATGGTGTATTGATAGTATATTCATCAAAAAATGACTTCGAAAATGGATTACCGATATTCCAAAAGAACTAGCCATTTATGCCTGGTATGCGATTCAAATGTGAGCAAACATTTAAGTTAAAAGTAAAGCTTATGTTATCTCCCTTATTGCAAGGCAGATTGTAAATTTCAATAAAAGTGTTACATGGGAATCTTAACAGAGAAAATATAAGAAATAGATCAACTACTTACAGAGGACTATATTGATGACTCTGAAAATACTTTTACAGAAGTTGGTGTGAATAAAGATGTTGGAGGTGATGAGAATGTCAAACAAACTGAAGAAGACGACGGTATTATACAAATGTTGTCAAGTTTGATTGGTAAAATTAGAAAAGAACATACGAGAAAGCAACATTATTGATATATTTCCAAAAGTCCTAAGACACTCCTGCTAACAGTTTAACATGTCACAAAATTAGCAGAATTTGATTTATCACTTTAAATTGAGTATCGAGTGGCTAATTTACGCGGTACATAAATTAGCGTGTTTTTAATTTATGCAAACTTTTTGGAATCGCGTTAATTAATGCATAGAGTTTATTTTATGTAATAAGGTATTTCTTTAAAAATTTGAGCTTTAATTGTCACTTGAACGAGGCATAAATGAAGAGAATGATCTTAGTAAGTCTCCCATCGTATAGTGCCATGCTTTCAAATTGCTCATTTCTTTACTGCTGAAGAGGTAATGTTCTCTTTGTTGGAAACATAGATGTTATTGCGTAATATCAAATATCCCTGAAACTTCTGTTGCAAATCGGACTTGGTACAATGCATCACATAAAGATTGAAACAAGTGAAAAGGTGTCAAAACTTTTCATCAAAACAAATTGTTGACATCTTGGGAAAAATTAATACACTAGATATCACTAAAGAGGTACATGTAGTATTTTAGTATAATGCATCACGAAAAGATAGAAACAAATAAGAAAAGTGTCAAAGAAAGAAACATGACAGAATTGGTGCAAGTTTGGTTGACACCTTTCATTAGTGAGATTCCAGCTTCAGCTCGTCCTGTTCTTTTGTTACAATAACTGTGTTCCCAAGGCGCCAATTCTGAGGCAAGATCACTCCATCTATGACAGATCTTCTGTCATGGTAATAATTAGATTTTCGACAAAATTTGTAATTTCAGTCAAATAGTTCTTTTACCTTTGAAATCACACTCTACATCACACTAACAGAAGCGCACTGAGAAAATCTCTGGTGTATTTTTGTTACTATTATTAATACACTAAAGTTCATAACCAATGTTGTAAAAAATAGGACAACCCCAGTTGGGGACTGGCTGAAAGAACAGTTTGCCCCCGTGTTAAAGAACAGAAGTACAGTCATGATTATGAACACGGTCTTGGACAGGTATCGTATTTTACGAGAAATGTACACAAACTGAAGTTATTACCTAACTTAATTATATCTTCAAATGATGTACCGAGTGGCAAAGAGTTTCAATCAGATCAACTCGATATGAATACAAAATTCAGATATTTAGAATGGATTATCGCTGTCTCTATGGTTTAATGACTAAAATGCACAACTAATTACTGTTCGAAAACACTCCGTTTGCCTTTCGTCAAGTGAAATTACCCATATCAACCTGAAAGTTCTGTGACTAGAAACTGCATTTGAAGCAGAGTGTTGCTAATCTAGGTATACATAGTTTCAAAATGCCCATTTCTAAAGTGAGAAAGGACGTACGTCAAATGTAAAAGTAGTTCATTCTGAAGCCGCAAAAAACTTTTTGGGTTGAATAGCAAAACGTGGGTCTTTCATGTTGTTGGAAGTAAAAAAATATTGCTCAACACATCGTGATCACAAGCTAATGTCGGTTTATCCATTCTTTCTAGATTATTTTTTATCTATTGCGTTTGCACTTAGAAACTATTAATTAAAGTTTGTAATTAAAAAAGGATTATGATCAATGACGTTTATGTTTAATTATTGATCAATCAAATACTAAAAGTAGACCACAGTTTTCTTGTACATATAAATTATTTTTGTGAGTGCTTAGTTGCAAACAGCATGGAAAAATGGTTTTGAACGTCAATAAAATATTTTTCTTCTTTTTTGAAAGATAGCTTACCCAAACGACACCTCACTGGATATATAAATTTTAATATTGAAAATTCAAAACTTAGTATGAATGTTGGCAAGCTGTACAGTAAATTTCACTATACCGGTATTCTATAGATATGGTACAACTGTTGATTACCATAACTATTTTACCGTTATTCACAAGCTAACAGGAGCCATGAGCAAGCAAGTTGTTTGGCTGATGATGCTTTATTATTCTGAGACAAAAAATGTGTGACACAGGTTTTCAAAGTCTGTTTTACACGATTACAACCAAATGAGTAACTGGTTATATATGTTGGGAACCACAGAAGTAACTCTGCATAAAGCTGCTGGTTTAATCGCTCAGTCAGTAAGAACAGCTCTATAATAAAAAGAAAGGTGTTGGTATGAAGCTATCAGTTACCTTCACAAAAACCTCTTTACATACATGCATATTTCCCAGTAACAGAAGACTTGTTACACGTGGTGAAACAGGAGAGTTAGACTACACCAGGTGGCTTGATCACACAGTATACAAAGAAAGCTGTATAGTAAGAGGGTTGGGTCTGAGTTAAAGTCAAATCAATATATATTTCCACTTACATCAGGTAACGTCTTAAAATTCTCACAACGTGCAAGACGCACTTTATACCAAGTAAAAGATTCGGTACAATGTCAAGAGCTAGAAGAGTTGCGATCATATAACTGTTGTAAGTTGATGGCTCAGTAAAATAAGAAAAGTTGTATTGTAAGAAAAGAGACGTGGGTCTGACTTAAAGTCAGGTCAATGTACATTTCCACTTATGTTAGTTAAATCGTCACAACATGCAAGACACAATTTCGACCAACTGAGACATTGGATACATACATGGAAGAGCTAGAATAAAATTTCTGTAGGTTGATTACTCAGTAAATAAGGAAAGGGTTGCGTCTGAATTTAAGTCAGATCACATTCTATTTCCACCTTCGTTTTACTAAATGACTTGTTCAAAGCTTTTCATACTATGATTAACTTTGCATGATAATTTCATTATTTGCTAATTATTGACATCAAACAATTTGGCTTTATCTGCCATATCTCTACTTTGCTCTATATTACTACACAGTTTTGGAGCAGTCAAACAATAAACACCAAATTACCTTGCTATAGACTTCTTATAGCTATTTTTAGTTTTGTCTTTTTGCTTTAGAGCACAGACGTAGGAGCCAAGGGCCCTGACCCTCCTTTTTTCCAAAAGATAAAAAAACTCCTTTTTCAAAGAAAAAATGTCCCTTTTATAGAAAATATCCCGATAAAATGTCCCCTTTATAGAAAATATCCCGATAAAATGTCCCCTTTATAGAAAATATC
>JANTCA010009358.1:0-28080 GCA_024741275.1 Chironex yamaguchii
ATAATAGGCAAGAATTATAGTATGTATCTGTGTTGTTTTACTGTTGACGTTTTCTCATATTTTCATTTTGACCATTGATCTAAACAAGATTGATGTCTTAGACATAGTTTTAAAAAGATCTTTATAATCTTCTTTGCAAGAGAGTATCTTTTGATTTCTACAAAGCTTGGCTTAATTCGATGAAGAAACATCTTATTTGAAAATGACACTTTTGAAAGAGTCTTGGAAGACACTTCGAAAGGCACCACTCCTTGACTCTTGCTCTTGCCATGAGATGTAGCATTTCTTTTAAATGCAATTTCTGTTTGATAGAGATTTTGTTTCGTTCAGTCATGTTAAGTTAGTGTTGAACTTCCTACCCTTTATTGTTATTCATCAGTGTAACACTATGCTGTGAACATTCATGTACTTTTATCTCCAGAGAGTAGAAGAAATCATGAAAAAAGTGGCTGGAAGCAAATCCGATGAATCAGGAGAAACAAGTCCTGCTGAGGTATGAATCACCTCTTGCAGTTATCTCCAAATAGTCTGTTCGCATTGATGTTACTTTGATTCGAGGAGCATTCTCATATTTTTTGAAACTAGCTGCCAGTGCCCAGTAAATGTTTAAAGTTTATGCAGTTCCATGTTCCCATTTATGTTGTTCTGCTCTTTGTTGCAAGTTCTTGTGGTGTCCTTCAGGGCCAGTGGGTGAATTTGTTGTGTGTTCCCCACGTGTCCATTTATTGTCCCTGGCAGCAGCGCTTTCATATCTATGTGGGTTTTGTTTTTTTTAATATGGCATTTATTGTGCTTCAGGTTATATGAAATTTTGGGGGGGGCTCTTTTGTAGTCATTGACCAGAGGAATTCCCAGTTTCATTTAACAATAACTTTATGTTGTTTGCATTGTAAAAGGCTGATTCCTATTAATGCCAATTTTTCATGGCAAAAGACACGGTTTTCTTTGTTTTATATGAAGATTCATGATCCCTGATGATCCACTTTCAACATCCTTGGTTCAGTTTTAAACTGCCATGTAAATCATTTATTGAATAAGAATCTATGATTTGTGTGGAACTTTTGCCCAAATTGGGGTAGCAGGTTAAGCTTGGTGGACTTGATAGAGCCAACTTTTTTTTAAGTCATGGGATCACACACACACATATTGCTGATTCCCTATGTGTGTATATATATACACACATAGGGAGTCAGCTCCCTCTTAGTACAGCTGTTGTGGTATTGCTCCACTCTGACATATATATATCAAAACACTGTGTCTGTTGAGATACTACATATATCTGACACTGATAAAGGCTTATGCCGAAACATAGAAAAAATTAATGAATTTTTCCCTGACCCACCGCTGGGTTTTGTCTGGTAATACCAAGGACTTTGGAAGTCTTTTCGTGCCTTGATGGTACAGAGGTTTGAATGCTGGGTTCTTGAGCCTGAGGGTTATTAGTTCGAGCCCAGTCTGCTCCCACTTAGTGCAACTATTGTACAGCAGGAGTGCATAATCTTTCTTGAAAACTTTCAGTGTTCCTTGACTTGGCAGGGCTTTTTTGCTAATCAGGTATCAGGAGTCTGCAGTCGCAAACGTGAAGTTATCTTTATGAGACTTTGTTATAAGGAGTATTACTGATGAACAAGCAATTCTTTTGTTTACAGAATGTTTTATTTGCAAGGTGCATTCGCCTTTTTTAAGAGCTTATACTGATAAGCCGCAAGAAAACTCAATAAGCTCTATTGAAACTAATATTTATTTGTTTTCTTTAATGCTTCTCAGAGACGCTCTGGCAGTCCACAAAATGTAGCAGGGAACACGGCTGAGGTATGTTAAGCAGTTTTACAGTACTAATAGCATTCCTTAATTTATGCATGACTCATGAAGTGGCTCTGCTACTCAGGTATTGTTTAATGGGAGTTTTGGGTTAACATTGCGTGCTATTGTTTGCGACGCTTTACGGTAATGAAAGCAAAATGGATTGTTAACAACTGTTTTCCTACATGCTAGGCGACTTGTAGAAACAGACAGAGGGAGGCAATTGAAATAAGTAATCATAATTGAACAATAAGTGTAAATTACAGCGGCTTCTTCGAGTTGACAGTGGAAAAAGTTTGTCTGCATAGTTTGGTTTATTTAATAGTAAAGAAAAAAACCTTTAAGTTATTCGTCTATTGTTTACTGAGATACATGTTATTTGAGTAATATCAGTAAAGAATGCCGTTTGGTTTCATGCACTGAGCTGTTTTATGCTGCCCTGTCTAAGTTACCAGTTAAATTCCTGAATTCTACCACACACTTAAGCACCTCACCCTTGCCCATGTCTCCTTAACCTAATGTAAGTACTCCTAGTTAATGAACGACAGACATTTTGATTTTTTGTTGGGAGTGCCCATTGATAAAGGTTAGTTATACTGACCTTGAGTGCAATCTCTTACACCAACTAGATTCAGGAAATTACGGTTCTTCATTGGTGTCCACTTTTATAATATCACTCTTTGCTATCAACCTACACTAACCTCGAGGATGCGGGTACAAGCAGGAAAAGAGTGAAGAGAATCAGATTTTCTTATCCCAATTTTCGTTTTGTCGATGGCAGTATGGCATTTATGTCACGTGATTGTAAAGGGAGTTTGGATCTACGAACCAGGTCTATGTTCAAAGTATCTAGACATTTGCTGCCCATGTTATTGTATTTTGCAATTGCTTGATACAAGTGGACATAAGAGAACCATCAACCAAGCATCATATTGGAAACAAATATATTAATTGATGTACAGGTGGAAGAATTGTAGTTGTGATAATCTCATATACAATCTATTTGTCATGGTATTGATCAAATTGTGTCCAACCACCAATATCACCACTGTGTTGCTATCCTGCGTCAACTTATTGTAGATGATAAGTTTTAAAACATGAAAATTTGGAAGTAACTTGGCAGTCATCATGTTTCTCAGACAGCTTTGCCCCGATTGCTTTGGATTAGTCCAACGTGGCAAGCCGGTAAGACCATTTGCGACAGATCATACCAACATTGTTATGGAAGTTTTGTATGAGGGGATGGTTGCATTCTTTTATTGGCTCGGTTGTTTGTAAACGCGTCTTCTAACATGGCCGAAAATTGCCGTTCACTGTATGTAATTTTGTGATTATGTTATATACCTTAGTTTAAATTAGCATGGTCAGGCAAAGTGCAGTGTTAGTATGTCTGCTTAGCTGTAATTTGAGAACACTTCTGAGACTAACACTGTGATTTTAGCCAATAAATAGTTAACTACAGCGCACATTAATGATGATTTAAACCTGTTTTATCAACAAAACGAGTCCATTTTGGTGATACTCTAGAGCTGTGCGTGTTGTCGGAGAATATTCTTTCCTCGTTGACTTCATCTAAAAATCCTTGCAGGCCAGCCATTGTTCTGGACCTGTGGTGAAAGCTGCCCTTCGTCACTGCCCTTCGTCACTGCCCCAGTGAGTGAATGGTGCTGGCATTACCCTGTCAACTGATGTCACAAAACGCATCCCATTACAACAGTCGCAGACTAATACTAATACTTGCCCGTTTTCTGGCTACTATTTACTTCATGGTGTTCTCACTATGGTAACAGTACTCGTATTACAATAATTTTGCAGCACCTAAATCACTTTTTATTTCTGTATTTATATTTCTCCTGCTAAAGTGACCAAGGAATATACTTTCCATCAAGGGTTTCATTCCGCAATTTATGTAATCCTTTGTGTGTTATTGTGATGTTTTTTTAACGGGGAACTTGACTATATTTACCAGTTTATTTGCAGTTTCACATGTGTAACAAAATGGCTTTAATTGAAACGGAATATGCTTGGCTTTTTATCTCGAAACCATAGAGAGATTTATGCCCACGTTAGAGCTATATATGATTTAAAGGGCTGATTTTGTTTTATTTTAGATATATGTGGTCTCTTGTGTTTGGTTTTACCCATATTTTTCAGGGTATGGCCGTTGTCGGTCTTTGAAAAATGGGGGCGGGGGGCAAAACGTCCGCCAAAAACTATTTTCATCGGTAAGCTCTTCATTTAGTAGCACTAGAATCTATAATTTTTGGATCTTGGATTTTCGAAGAGCGCCATGAAATCAGAAATATATAAAGTTTCATTTGAATCTAAGAACAATTGCCTGAAATATGACAATTGGAAGACTTTCCTATAGAACCACTGTGTTATTGCATGGTTCATGAAATCATTTACTAGACTAAAAAATACAGTGCATTGATAGGGAAGGAACTAAGTAAGATTTGCCAAATCTCTTATAATGATCGATGTATTTGTGTAAAATTTTACACTTCAGGTTATTTTGTAGTACACGTTCCATAGATGTGCTTAAAACCCAGGAACTCTAAAATACATTTTCTGGCATCATGCCCTGAGTACTCTGTTTGTCAGGCTATTTTGTCTTACTGCCCAAGTAGCTGAATTTTTTTTAACTGAGACCAGTTCAAGTACTTTAGATCTACTGAAGCAGTTATATATTGATTGCACTTTTTTAGATACATAGTGACTATTTTACGTTAGATAGGGTGTAGGTTGGACTATAAGGGATTATCTGAAAACATTCGAGTCCATAAGACAGATATAGTACATTTTGGTGTTTTTGATCCCAATGTTTTTGAATCGATAGAACTAGAACCACATGTAGTTGTCTAGGGTAGGGATCTCAACAACGAACGTGTGACTTATTCACTAAGTGGGCGCCAATTGATTAATTTTTAATAGCTTCAGTGTGAATACTGCCTCTGCGTTAAATAGAATTGGCAGAAAAGTCAGAAATTGTCGAGGTTTATTAGGCAGCATTTGAGTAGATTGCAGGCGTAAAGATCCATATCCTACTGTGTGCATTGTTATTTTTCGATAGAACCGGTCGGGATCTCTGTCTCCTACTGAAGATGAGATTGGGAACGAATCGGCCAGGGATCGTGTAGGTAAAATCTTGCAAAAGGTCAAAGCATCGGATCAAAAGCAGGAAAAATCCGAAGAGGAAAACAACAACAGAAAAGGAGAACTTGACGAGGATACTCCCCCTGCTACAGAAAACGGACTTATTACGTTAGAAGGTGTTTCTGTTGACGAAAGAGCTACGGTTATCGTATCAAGGTCAGTAATAGTCGAAAAAGAGGAGTCAACTATGTCTTCAACAGTTAATGGCGACGTGTCGGATGGTCGAAGTCACGTTACCACTGAAGAGAGAGTTGTGATGGCAAGTATTTTATTGTTTAGTTGATAGGTTTGACATTGACGTGTGTTGTATGTCGTATAGTTTGCCGTGCATACTCAATTGTGCCTTTGATTTCTCTTTCCATGGTGCAAGTATCAATCTATCTTAAATCATCTGTCATGATAAACCGTCCATCTTTTGTGAGTACATGAGATTGTCATTTCGTGAGTATTGAGCTTTCCTTGAGCATCTTTTGAGAGATGGTTACCTTATCTTCGGGTTTGGTCTATCGCTGCTAATTTCCCTTATCAAACAGAAAATGATTTAAGTGTGCATCTACTGGTAATCCTAAATGGCTACAAGTTTGTTCAAGTCTTGTTATTAGATATGTTTTCTCGGATATAATGCGAGTTTTCAATTTGGCATCTCTCAAACCAAAGCTCTCCCTTGTTTTTTATACGACAATAAAACATTTCGGCATGTTTTTCCTATCTGGACATTGCAAAGATTTAGAAAGTATAAAGCAGTTACTACGGAGATGTTTGGTTTCCGGGAAAAGGTACGGTCATTGCTGATGTGGATCATGAAGTATTTACATTCTTTGCACTCATTGGTTAGGTCTGTGTTCACTATCTCGTAAATCCACGACTCCGCACATTGGGACGTAGGTTCCTGCTAACAGGCTTTGGTTCGGGAGGGAGGCATTTAGACCTGTCTCTATCTATACTTCGCGTCCTTGAAATGATGTAAACAAAGGTGTTGGAAGAAATTCACATCTGTTTATGTTTGCATGTTTCGTTGGGTTAATTGCGTGGTCCCTTAATTCTTGATATTTCTGTATCTCAATTTGAATTTGCGTATGTATCATATGCATTGGAGTAGCGGAGATGGAGTAGCTTCATAGCATTTGTATTAGGAAATAACCAGTTGTGAAGTGTTTCTGCCTTGCTGAAGTGGTTTTTTTTTAATTTTTAGGGTTCCGATGGTCCAGGACAGCAAACCGATAGCAGCAAACAGTTGTGGCAAACAGCCGAAGAAACAATGATGGACAGGAAAGTGCTCATCCAGAGTGCATTAGAGTCCAAAGGAATTCGAGCAAATGAAGAGACAGAGTCTCAAGAAGAAGGCAAACTATGGCAGGTAGCAGAAGGACGCATAGAATTAGAGGAATGTTTCTGATCTTCTTTTCTATCAAAGCATCATATACCAGAAGTGTTATCTTTTCTTTGGATATGTACGAAAGTAATTCTTCAAACCGTCAACGATATCAGTTTATCAGTGAATCGACTTACGAAAGAAACGTCATCGATAGAGAGGAATTCAGTTTGCAGTATGCTCCTTATTGATGCCACCGTGTCTAGTACCGTCCTTTGATGCATGATCTCATTTCGGTTTTTGTAGTGGCAGGAAGATTTAGTGCGTTGGATTTTCTTACCCTTTGTAGAGGTAACTCCCTCCTCTATGATAAATAATCGTTGAACATCTCGCACTGTCCTTGGCATTGCTAAGCGACCAATTTTTTCCGTACAGTTGTCAAAAGAGAAGAAAGAGTCGTGTTTAAGGACATGAACTCTCGTCCTGATTCAGAAAATACACATATATACATCCATTCATTTTAAATGAATTTCACACTGGTATTCGTATTAAATTTCCAAGACAATTTTGTTGTCATTTCATAGCTAAGGTAAATATTTAAATCAATTTTTAGATTCCGTTCACTTATAATCTTACAGCACGATAGTCTGCACCGTCCAGTGTAGGTGCATGTCTCCTCTGTTATGTCTATAACACTGAAGCAGAGCCTTGTCTGTACAATTCTCGGTGATTTTTCAGTGTTCAATTCGATACGTGCGACGCGCAATGCAAAATGCACAGACGAAAATTACTCTTTTGGTCTTAGTTGTGTGGTATTAAAGCGATTTTTGCCCAGGTATGGTCTTTGCGTTTGGTTTTGTTTTTTTTTGGTTTGGTAGTTAATTTGCCAGATTTGTACGAGAAAATGACTGTGTTCGTGTGTTTGTGACTGAATGATCGATTTGCATTTGATTGACAGTTGTGTGCATGAGTAGTATGGATAGTGCTTTGGTATGGTCAGTGCATGAGTAGTATGGACTTTGCATGGGTACTATGGACAGTGCATGGGTGGTCTTGATAGTGCATGGGTAGTATGTACTTTGCATGGGTAGTATAGACAGTGCATGGGTGGTATGGATAGTGCATTTGTAGTATCGATAGTGTATGGGTAGTATGGATGGGGCATGGGTAGCAAGCAGGGGTAATAAGTATATTACATTCGTGTTAAAACTCGATAATGCGTGGTCCTTGTTTCGTGAGGCGTATGTTTCTCAAATGTTTTTGACTATATTTATGCTAGTGATTGAGCCCCATTGATGTCTAATTGTCAACTAATTTTTTTTTGACAGTATTACATTACAGCCATTTTGCTCAAGGTAATTAGTTTTGTACTCTCCGAAAAACCGTTCCCATTATAGTATATATGGAGATTAAGGAACATCTTGGCATTCCGTTATTTCCATAGTTGACTAGCTAACGCCCTAATACCTGTTTTCATCATGCTTCCGCACTTTAGGTATATGAAATGCCTTTACATTTGTCCCTGATACCTTTTAATCTGGAAGAAATTCTAGAAATATGTTGTACGTGACGTGTAGGATGTAATGAAATATAAAATTTGTAACTTTACCGCTCTTTTTTAAAAAGGAAAGCGATCCATCTGCGAATTCGAGCTATAAGGATTTAATGAAGCTATATATCAGGAGGACTGGGGCCAAACTAATACAAATCAGAATGGAGACCAAAAATTGCGTGCTCTGTCTACTTGCTTATGCCTTGATAATTAGCGGCAACTGCCTTACCTCACAACGAAATGAAAGTCAACAAGCATAAGGCAAGACAATGAACGTTTGACTGAGGTTTCTTTCGCAAGGTAGAGAATGCTAGGATCATTTACTGAGTACAGAACTTCTGCTTTTTGGTAGCTGGAGGTATGGTTCTTTAGGTTACTTCTTAAAGGAGTCTTCCAACTATCAAAAAGGTTGCTAATTTCACCACGCAATTTTATAAGTTGACACAAGACATCAACTAACCTATATGGCTTAAACCCATTCGAAAAATTGTTTCGTGCGAGTTTAGAAACCTCTAACCTTTAACTTTAAAATCTCTCTACGAAGTATTTATTTTCGTGTTTAGGAAACAAGATCGTGTTGTGTAACCCAGTTGTAACTTCACATTCCTTCAGAGTTCAGTATTCTGAGTCGACGGTCTTGGGCGCTCAAAGTAGCAAATGTTGGCATGTGTAAATTGTAACCAGCCTTGTCCCATTTATTAAGATAAGCTTCGATGTTCCGGATTTGTGAGGTGAGATTAAAATCTTCAAATCTGCAGCACGTGTTCTGGTTAGTCTGTCAAATTGTTACCACTCGGCTGTAATATGTTGGTTATAGTTATCGCCCATTCACGCTTTAGGTGTAACTAGATGACTAGTTTTTTGCGGAAGACACACGAAACACTTTCTATCAGCTGTTTACGTCGGATAAACGTTTGAATGTACATATATAATGTATTTCACTCATCCAAACTGCATCCTTTTCCTGTTTTTCCCTAATCTATCACATAGGACACTATATGGCTGTATTTGAAAACCTACTCGCATTCATCTTTTCGTTACCATTTACTTTTGTTTACACAAAACTAGAGTGAATTTCATGTGAACACGCCCTATACATGACACGATGAGAATGTAAATTCCGAAATCCAAGGAGGTTGTAATATGGTGCTAAAAAGAATGTTGACAGGCTTTTGCAGACCTGTTATTTATTCGATGCTATGAATTAAAGTTAAGACTTGGGCTCTCAGACTTGTTGGTTAGCAGGAGAATTGGGGGGGGGGAATATTGTTTTTTCCGTTGCCTCAGTAGTTAAGGCCATGTTTGTTAACTCTTGATTCATCGTACAAGTGCATACAGTCTGAAATGGGAACGTAAATGACGCCTTTGAATTTTTTTCACCTTGCATGCAAAACACACCCTTTCCATGACATGATCATGAAATGCGTATATTTATTGATTTATGACAATCTTGCGTCAACACAAGTAATGCTTCCAGTGGAGTTAGACGTTGAATGTTTTTTGCAAATGTCCTGGTGAAAATGGTGTATGTTGTTATTTTAAGTACGAACGTTGTATTGTAGCAGTTCTTAGCACCACCACACTTAAAATCACATCTGAATAGCACCCTATGAAATATACGATAGGTTGTGACGTCACTTGGTTTTCATATAAACTTTTGTGAATGTGTGTTGTGACTTTCTAAGCAGACCAAAGCATCGTGGGCAGTTTTCTGTTTCGATTTAGAGGCAGTCATTGTTTTAACTATGTAGCATAGCTATTCACCTGTTATTTGATGATGAGTCACCGATGTCAGACAGGGTAATGCTGAGGTCCTTCCTTCGCCCCAACTCCCCACCCCATCCCACCCTGGTATCCCGGGAAAGTAGATGGTTGATAAATTAGGGATATGAAGCTACCCTGGATTTCGAACAGAATTGTTTGACTAAAGGTATTTGAAGGGTAACTTCGACTTTCCTTGGCTGATTGAAGTAAGGTAAGCCGTAGGCCATTGTTTTTAGCCAAGTGTTGTGTTTTTATCACGGATCCATTTTCAATCTGTCAGTCATCGTTTTGGTTGGATGTTGTGTTTTAGTATTAACACTACCAAGAAAATGAGTCCTGCTCCCTTAAAATTAGGTTTCAATGTATTTCACACTTGCCTTCTCTTGCCTCGACCTCGCCTTAATTTTGCATGTAAAATTATCGGTGAAGCCTACTCAATATGAAGACTTTAAAGGCCTTTAAAAGAATGCATTTATAGTAAGTTACAGTAAAGAAGCCCTTAAATTGTGCATTCATTTCATATTGCAAAATCAATCAAAGATAGTAATTAACTTGTTTGCCTGTCTGTCTGTATACTTGTTTGTTTTTTTGTTTTCGTTATGCTTCCCAGAAGATGTTTGAAAAGTGCCGTCCGTATTTTGTATAACGAAGAAGGTGGAATGAACAGAATAAACCTCCTATCATGTATCAATAGACCACTTCCATTCATCTAGTGTTTTATCAATGTGAAGTTCCATGTTTCTTGGTGATCGTTCCTTTTAACTGAATCATCCTGGGCGTTTCTGACTGTTCTTATATTATGATTAGCACGAGGAAAGAAATTGTTTATTTACCGTTTTGTATTTTGCTCTTCATTAGTGTATCGTGCTGTTTATAATCACAAAAATGTAACGTTTAAGTAGTTGGTTGGTTTGTTCAACGCCTCATGCCCACAACGTTATATTCTATCGTTAGTTGATTATTGTATATCGTTATTCTGCTAAATCAGTGTAATCATTTGCAATGAGGGTGTATTACTTTATGCATCATTAATGTGGTAAATCCGTAGCGTTAGCTGTTACATAGCATCTAGATGTCAATGACTGACGTTTGTAAATTGTTTAGCTGTGGACACCTGTGATATTCTGTACTTAGTTCGAACAACCAAATGTTGCGCTGAAAAGAGATTTCTTGAACGTGTTCTCATTGTATCTTATTTAATCTAAATGTCCACAAGGCAGAGTAGTCATCCTTCTCCTAGTGGTCACCATCATTTAAGTCATCCTGTTCATCATCATGATTATCGTCATCATATCAATTATCATGGTCACCATTAATAATAATGATAATAATAATGACACCAACAATCATCATCATCATCATAGTCATCAATCATACTCGATCGTCGTCATCATAATCAGTCATCATCGTCATCACCAAATTCATCATTATCATGAGCATCGTCGTAATTATCATCGTCGTCATTATGATAATCGTCGTCATCATCATCAAAATCATCACGAGTGTCGTCATCATTATCATAATCATCAATCAAAATCATCGTCATCGCTCTAATCACTCGTCATCGGCATTTATCGTCTTTATCATTAAGATCGTGATCAATCATCTTCATGTCTATCGCTATGAAACTGCATTTTACGTCATCTTTAATCATAATGACCTATTGTCAATGCTCAACAGTTGGAACAATTAGCATCATCGTGATCGTCTTTACTATTTCTTGACTACCTTTGAGACGTTGATTACTGTCATCATGGTTATTGGTGTCGTCGTAATCGTCAATTATTACCTTGCTAATCATTAGCATCAGAATTTTTTCAATACTGTCATCATAACGCATTATTATTGCGATCATTACGCATTATTATTGTCATTATTACGCTTTATTATTGCCATCATTATCAACAGCGTTATATTCGTCATTATTAACACTATTACCAGCAACGTGCTGATAAGATCGTCTTATATGTCGGCAGAAGTTACCTTAAGCCGTTTAATTTTGTGTTTGGTTAATTTGCGGAAAAAAATACCCCTGATTGGGTGCAAGTTTAATTTAGCGAATGGCAGCCTAACTACAGAGGACAGATTTGGCTCAACGAAAACAATTACACTTCATTTTGCAGCAAAACTCTCTACAATGTACTACCATACAACAATCTTCGTGCAAATGGGTCTTTGGTGGAAGTATGTCAGTTTTCTGAACCACTCCAGTTTTACCCTCTTTCTTCCCGCCGTTCAAAATTACCACACGTCTCTCTTCACCAGTGAGAAAGTTGTACATCTCACTCATCCAGTTCGCGTGCATGGGATTTAGTCGTGTAAGATTAAAATTAACTTCTATTTGCTTTGTTGGTGTACCTTCTTCGATTTTCTTCTTCACTTCTCCAGCATACCAGGTGAAAAAATTAGCCAACATTTATTTTTGCGCAATTCTAATTTAGCGAAAATATATCCTATCGCTAAAATAGCAGCGCAAAATTAAACCACTTAAGGTATTACATCCTATGTCTTACAACTTCCACTTTGCGGTGATGCTGTGCTTAAAGAATAGTGTTGTTTTAGAAAAAAATTCACATCGTTATCGTCATCTTGCAGCCTCAGCCCAGATACAATTCACTATGCCTTTCCAGTATACCATGTCGGTTACAGCTGTTAGAAGGTTTTCCTTGGCGATGGTGGTGTCCGTGCGTATAATATCCGGAAAGGCGTGCTTCTGAGATCGCTTGAGTGATGATGGGGTCTCCATAGGAGGAACGACGACACACGTTCATCTGAGGCACGTGCACAGTGTCCAGCACTGTTCGATACTGCCCTTATTTGGTAGTACCTGTTAGCGCCTCAGTTAATGGTTAGACAACCCTTACGGTAAAATGCACCCACTATCGAGTCACTGCCCTTCTTAAATACACGCCCATCCAAAGATACGAAATTTTTAATATGTGCCCCTCTCGAGTAGGCACCCTTGGGGTGTGTTTATAATTTCAATGTAAATGAAGGCTTGAGGTTTGTGTTAGATGAGCAGGATGGTGACAACGAATTCATTGACATCGGAAATATCTGATGCTGTCGTATTTTATGCTTACTAATAATTTCTTTATTTTAACAAATAAAACGTTTGCCAGAAAAAAAGCAAAATTGATATTTTTTCAAAAAGGCGTCAAGGGCGCTAAATCGGGTATTTACGGTATGCTGCTATAGCCTCGCCACCATGGCATTTGTGAAAAGGGATAATTTAAATAAGGGATATTTGCTAACAGCATTTTTGAGTTGGTAATCTAACAGTTATCTCTTTCCGAGTAGATAGTCCCTGGCTAGATCCCAGAATCTCCTAGGCCTATGTCAATTGTTTTGCCACAAAGAGTGTACCTTCATCCTTGTTGCTGATTATTGCGCACCTGAAATTCTGTCGTTTATCATCTCAGAAACGGATCCTGTCTTTCACGTGGAACACATCAGTTGAACTTTGCACACCACCATGATTTTCTCCTGCATGTGTGGCTATTTGCTCCACAACAGTTAACTCACAACTACACAAATGGAGTGTAACCTGTGAAAACGAAATTTTCTATAAATGTCTGAAATGAGAGTCTGTAATTGCCAATGCTAGGACTCTTTTTTGCTCATACTTCTTGCACCGAAAATTGGTTCTCATAACTTATAGTGGATGATTAATCTCAATTGTAAGGGGAGTCGTTCGTGCCACCTCTTAACAATAGTCTTGATAGCACACAATTCCCAATTTTTCATTCAAAGTGATGAACGTCTTTTAAGCAGCAAAATCACAGTTTCATAATTTCTTCTACAATTTGAAAGCATTATCATTTCAAAATCTTTAGATTGTGATGGTATTTCTGTAATCGTACTTGAAAAGTGTCTGATAGAATTGTGTCATGTCTTTACGAACTCCTTAAATTTTTCAATGAATCGTGCTTTCTATCCTCCTAATAGTTTGTGACACCTAACTTAGTATTTAAGAGAGCAAATCTTTGTAACTATAGAGCAGTATCTCTCCTTTCTCTTAGTAAAATTTTTAATCTTTAACGACTGCTTGATCAACTATTTTGACCGTCACACTTTTTGACACTTCAATTTTTTTCCTGTATACCATCAGCTAATCTGCCTGCTGTTTTAGCTGAGTCCATATGTACTGCCATGATTTAATATTTCTTTATGACTTTGACAAAGTATGGCATGGTATTCTGCTTAAAAATCTTCTTGAATATGATGTAACCTATCAAGTGTTTGATAAAATTTCTTATTTCCTCCATGTCCACAAAAACAGTCATTCTTGTTTGTAAGTCTCAGACTGATAGTGATGCCATAAATCCGGTGTTCTCCAGGGTTCTAAATTGAGCCCTACCCTCTTTCTACTTTTCGTAGATGATATTCCAGACGAAACCATTCGCTAATAGGCTGGACATGGCGATGGTTCACCACTATTTTGCGCTATCCTCTACTCTCTCACTGTTGACTTGTATTAAAGATGTTCGCCGCTCTATCTTGAGATTAGTTTTGACAGATGTAAACAACTTTATACCGATTGTTGAAAATCCTAGTCTTTGTTTATTTGATATCAAGGTTGACATGAGTTACAAAAATCACATTTTTCATCCGCTAGGGTTCTTCTGGCCTTTTTATGCGTATATCTTGAAGTACGAAGAGGACAAATATATTACACTTTCATCCACACTAGCTTAGTTCGTGGATGTGAAAAGCTTAATCTTTATCAAATATATGTATTATATGTTGAGATAACAAAAAGGTTTCTGGAACTGAAAGTTGGGGAAAGCCGAAACCGTCGAAAAGTAAATTAATGAATTTTCCCTTACCGACCATGATACGCTAAAAGTCCTTCACCAAGTCTCTGTATCGGGATGACACACCAGGTTGTGTGTTGGGTTTAAATTTCAGGAGTGCAAATGTGAACCCTGTCGGTTCCCTCTCGATGTAGCTTGTGGTAATGCTCCACTCATGACTAATATATATATACATATAGATACATAAATCGCCTTGAAAATTTGCGACATTGCGCTAAAATCATACTTGAAAGCTTTTTTCGTATGACACTCCTCAGAGTATGAAACGTCAGAAAGGAAAGTATATGTATATGGCAACCTATTTATACAAAACATGTAGCAAAAATAGCCAATCATAAACAAGAAAGGAAACAAAGAAAGCGAAAATATAAAAACAAGACATTATTGAAAGAGTCCAAGTGAAAAAACGAACTCTTTCTGCCTACAGAGTAGTGGTTTTCTTGCTTTAATGTAGACAGACTCCTATACACTTAGATGAAAGGACGATCCAGCAATTATCCGAAAATTCTCGTCCTTATACATTTTGGCGCATTCTCAATTTTCTAGCAAATGTTGGCCTATGGCAGAATCGCATGTTTTGGCAGTCATTTTCGGGAAAATAAAATCTAGATTGTTCAGATACATAAATCGATCCATCTGTCAATCAATCTATCTATATATCTATCGATCGATCGATCGATCGATCGATCCATCGATCTATCTATCTATCTATCCATCTACTTGTCTTTCTGTCTATCTATCTATCTATCTATCCATCTGTCTGTCTATCTGTCTAGATGTTAGATCCATCAGTGCGTTAAGTGCATTAATAAGCGCTATATATTGAAGGAAAGGAAATAGTCTTAAGACATGAATTTTCTTAGTTACATGCAATGGGGTTTTAACTACCACTACCAAAGTAAATCTGCGTCGTAACAGAACAACAAATTAAATATTGGATTTTGAATTGAAATTGGCTGCCTACTCATAAGATGCCTTGCTAATTTCATTATTTGATCTGGCGATATATATCAAAGTAGTATCAACGTTGTATATAAACAGAAAAAGGTAAAAAAATTTGTGGTATTTTGTAATTTCTAAATTTTCCTATGTTAATGGAAGTTCTGTCTAGGCTCTGTTTATAGTTTGTACTCCGACCTTTCGGAAAGTATCTGCAGACTATGAAACTGCATTTAAAAGCCAACGCATGTCGAATAAATATGTGCAATCATTTCTCCTGCATTAATATATAATCTATCAATCTGCTTAAAACGAAGTTTAAGATAATTAAAAATAATAATATACAGTTTGCAGCCTTGCCTCGTTTTCGAAAAAGTTGGAGGCGATTTGTCGTTCATCATTTTATGTTCTCATGGGATTCTGTTACCGTTTAGCCTGGCTACTATCCATGTTACGGTACAACAGTGAGAGAAGGCTAATTGCAAGTATAGTTTGTACATTTCCTTTGTCTATTTTTGTGAAGCTAACACTGGAAATATCTTTTCTTCGTGAGCATGCTTTGGTCTTATAGTAATACAATAAAAACTCTTTGAATCAGCATTTGAAAGGAGTCCTTTGGCAATAACAAATGTATTGATGGCATTAATGTTGTTGTCAGGTCTATACATTCCAAAGACGGATCACTTGAAGTAAATACATGACAGGCTAATGGTTAGCTATAACAAGTAAGATGTAGTTCTTCGATGGCCTTTCAAACGTAGTCTTGTTGGTAAGTCATTATTGCAATGTACTTGATGTTCGGGTTATGTTAGAAGTTTTGCTATTTTTTAAGTCATGTCGACTGGTAGACAAGATAACTGTCTTACAAGATAAAGGATATGAGTTCAAACCTCTGTTCAGATAACCATTGACGCGAAAATATATCAAGAGTGTAAACTAAAAAGTGCTTACATAATACCTTTCATAGTCCCGGAATGACAATCAGCTTGATTTGATCATATGATGTCTAGTAAGATATGAACATTGCAAGTAAGTCTTGATAACAGTTTTTATGCCTTGGCCAAAGTGTTATTTTTGTAGTGTGTAGTTGCCCGTGAAATCGATGAATTTGGCCGAGGATAATAGCAGAATTGTGTTTGTCACAACACATGGACACAATCACATCGAGACAACCAAAAGGAAAATCTTACTGGTATACTGAATATCTATTGTTGTTTGCGTACCTTAAAAATATGTGAGAGAGAATGCTTAGTCGGACAAGGTGAATCAGTAACGATTTATCCAGTGTTTCCAAAACTGCTCTATTGTTTATACTTAAGTAAGATATCATCTCATACGGTGTTTATACCTTCCAAGGGCCTTCTAGGCGCCTGATTACATGAGGTGGGCTGTCCCACCTAAGTGAGCTGACTCACTCTGTTGTGATGGATTTTCTAGAGTTTACATAAAACCAGCTCCATCCCACTCAAGTGGGATAGACTCCTCTTTGCGTTTTGAAAAAGAGATCTTTCTACGCTTTGCATTGAGATAAAGTGCCAGTCATTGTTGGTTCAGTGATGAAAACAGGATTTTGTGCCAAAATTGTCTGCTCAGCGTGTAACGGTAATATCTAGCCCAACAGTTAAACCAGTTCATCTGATGGCATTTACATGGATAAATCAGATGCGGACCCTACTGACGATTCTCATGAGTCTTACCTATATGGGCTGGTCCAATGTCCATGTAAACGCAAAGATAAATTTGTACAGAATCATTATGAATACGCATACTTCACCTAAGTTGGTCAGCTCACTTTGGTGGGCCAGCCCACCCCATGTAAGGAAGCCCTAAGAGCAAGGTTGGCTGATCTGGCCCTGCTTGTGAAGACCTTATTTTCGGTGACAAGATATAAAAAGAAACCCTGCATCATTTGGACAACTGGGTTGGCTCGGTTAACCAAGATATTACTTTTGCCACGCTAGATCTCAGGCAAACTGACTGAATCTTTTCAATGTGATAGCTCCAGTACAGCCACAGAAAGCAACAACGAAAATCACCAGTTTACTTATGCGGGGAACAGGAAGAATTCAAACAAATGTCACGTGACATTTTTAGCCTCCTAAGCCCCGGCCTCGAGACTTCATGTAATAGCGACCTAACTTAAGTCGGTCAACGACTTTTTATGATAATGCCCTGAATACCGCCTCTTAACTAGTTACTTTTTGCTGCAGCATTAGTGTTAGGTATGGAACCGTGGAGAACTACACAGATGCAAACACATACGCACAGCCCAGTATTCGCGCTGTCTCGTTGTCTGTCGCTCCGTCACACACACACACACAAACACGCACCCACATATGCACTCTACGATTATCAATATGAATATCACTTGTTTTCTACATGATGTAATTATTATACTGGCAAATTGCTTGTGTGATACAATCTTTATCTTGACTGAAGACTAGTACTCATATGGGCATCTACTCGCTAGGACAAATATTATTTCATCTGCAATAAAATCTTGCTAACTGAAATGATACTAATAGCAATACCATAGTCAGCTTAGTCCATACAATCTTTGCGTAGGAGTCACCTTTATAAGTACATACCACCTATCCACTAACTACCTACCTACCGACCAGCTTCCTTCCTACCTTCCAGCTATCTACCTACCTACTCGCTACCTGCCTACCTATTTACCAGCTACCTACTCACCTGCCCGGTACCTACTCACCCTCTAACTACCTGCCTATCTGCTTCTTGCCTTTCTACCCTCATCCTACTTGCGTACAAGCCTACCTGGCTACTTACCAGCTACTGATGTACCTACCCGCTTCCTACCTACCTACATGCCTTGTTATCTTGTTAACTGAAATGACACTAATGCCAATAGCATAGTCAGTTTCTCCATGCAATCTTTGCTTACGAGCCAACTTTATAAGTACATACTACCTACCTACATACATACCTATGAGCTACTTAAAAGCATTCACTTGGAACAATCCAATGTCTTCTTTTTTATCATTGACAGCAGTTATTAAGCTCATTGTCTTTGTGAGCAGTTGCCGTCCGTAGTCTTTTTTAATCTTTAATGAGAATGTTCCTGAAGAAATAGTATGTAGCCTACCTTTCGTATTTCACAATGCTTATTATTCTGCATCTGTGATACATACAACATAATGTCAGAAAGTTGGTTACCTTGCACATAGTTGTGGTTTTGTAAATGCTATTCATCGTTTGATAAATGTAATCAATGAACAAAGCTATACAAAGGTTTGGACAATACAGAATGCAGTAGGTAAGAGATAAACTCCAATCTGTAATCTCTGAAAGATACTTTGTCTCTGACTGAAATCATGTTAGGCAAAAAAAGATTATGGGAAACCTCGCATGTTTGGTATACAGCAGTTTAAAGTTATGTGATTAATATTTAAATTAACAACTTAGATTGCAGAATGTCTAATTATTTTGTGTATTCCATTATTGATATTCTCATAGTAGAACAGACTTATAATCAGCTGTCGATGGATCTGAAGTAAAGTTATGATTGTGACTACCCGTCGCTTCAAAGCAGGGTCTGATGACTGCAAATCTCACGCCTTTCCTACGAAGCTAAGCAGCTGCATAGGACTGGTCGAAATATCATAAGTCATTCAGCTCTGATCGTTAACTTATTTAATTGGGTGTCGCCTTGAAAATTTGCTACATTCCGCTGAAAAGATACTTACAAGCTTTTTTCGTCAGAAACTCTTCAAAGTCTAAATCGCAAACCTTCTTATAAGAAACATGCAGCAAAACTAGCCAATCCTAGACAAGAAAGGAAACAAGGAAAGAGGAAGTGAAGAAACAAAACATTATTGGACGAGTCCAATTGAAAAAACGAACTTTTTTGCCTATAGAGTACTGGTTTCCTAGTTTTAATGTAGACAGATCCCAATACACTTAGATAAAAGGACGATTAGCTGTGCCAATTATCCGAAAATTATCGTCCCTATACAGTACTCGTTTTCTTAACTCATGGCAATAAATTTTCAGGCAAATGCTTGTTGTCCTTAGAGATGCTCGTTATGAGCTATGCAAGCATTGAATACAAATCTTGATATACTTTCTTCTTAAATCGATAATGCTTTTTGGGTCATATATTGGTTAATTAGAAACCAAAATATAATAGTCACCTTGAAAATGAGCAACATTGCGTAAAACATACTTAAAAGCATTTCTCACTTCAGAGTAAGAACAGGCAGAAAGGTAAGTATAGATATATTTGTCAATTTTTTTTTGAGAAACATACTGTAGCGTCAACAGAATGACATGGACGGAACGATAAATGCTGAGCGGATAAACACGATTTGAAAACTTTAACCAATAGAATTTGATGAAACTGCAAAAACGCTTTTGTCAAGATGGATGTGAATTGGTTATCTCTTTTGCTAATTTACGCTATTTGTAGCCAAATAATACCTTGAGTGCTAGTCACCAAGACGTATCTCTACTGAATTGTATGCTGTTTGCTAATTGACGTCTGTATCTACTAAACGTCGCTAAAGAAATTGTGGTCATGGAAACACATTTCGTGCTAAATCGATTTCTGGCGCTTAACAGAATTATGGTAAATTGAATTTGAAAAAATGAAATTAACTACGATAACGTGTAACTTGAAATCAGTAATGAAAGGAGGAGTTCTATTTGATGTTTTTCTAACATGCTGTCGTCATAGTTACAACTTAAAAGCGTTAGAGAAAGAAAATTGTCATTCGTTTGATTTCCAACCAGATTGTTAAGAGATGATTAAAATTGAAGGACAGATTAAATTGCGCAATTTTGATAACTTTGCTCTAAAATTGAAAGAAAAATGGAGAAAGAACAACGGTAAGCAATGACATTAGTGTTGTAGATGGACGCATAGATAATAATATTTTGATTAAGATATTTTTGCTACGTTGTGTGTGTTGGACTCTAACAGAGTTTCAAAGTCTAAATCTTGAGAGATTTAGGTCAAACCAAACTCCAAGGTATAACTTTACCACTTATCTAGAGAGAAAAATTATCCATTCTCGAGTATTTTAGTTGCGTGATACAATGAATAGTGAGTGCAGAGTTGTGTTATACTAAAAGAGAACTGGGAGCAAAATTGTTTCCGAAAGAACCAACAAGAATACAGTATGAAATAGTACCAAAATTGACTAAATAATAACAGGATAGATGCAGTTTATTTAGTAGATAAGATAAGGGGGAAACGCAGAAAAAACAAACAAATAAGCTGAAGAGAAGAACACAAAAAGCATGGATGTGGTTTCCAGTGGATTTAATAGGCCCAAGAGTTTGCCCACCAATGAAAGCATTTGTAGTTGCTCTTACTATGAGGCAGCCAATGTATACAGCTGTTTTGATCCAGGATCATCAATTTGAGCAAGAAAGAAGAGCATTTATATACTTTATTTAGTCAAAGTTTAACTACCCACCGACTTAAGTGAAGGTTTATGCCGAAAAAGACGACTTTTGGCTACTCTAATAGCAATTTAGCGCTGGTGGTGCAAGATTATTTCAGAACTTGGCACCGATGGTACGATGTAATTTGTATCTCGCTTCATGTGCAAGACAACCTATACGATGAAGGTATTAACTGACCATGTACACTTTTTGCTTTGTGTTCCCATTATTCCCCCTTTTTCTTCCTACCTCTGCTAATCGTTGATCGGTGTTTGTTCGTTTGTCTGTTGGCTGGTCAATGAACACCTCACCTAAGTCGAGCTCTCGCACGAACCGCGAGAAAGTTTCTTCCACTTCAGCCTGTCATACATTAGATAGTGTCTGCCTTCAGGTTGTCTATGTAGTTGACAGTAGGTCTACCTCGGCTCGCGCTCCCTTTTGCAAACAAGATATCTCAAAAAGTTAAGTGCATCGTTACGAAATTTTTACTTTCTTTTGGAAGACTGACTAGCTCCAGTTGATTCCTTTTAGTAATGATCCGGACTAGATAATGGATTCTGGATTACTTTCTTAGTAATGATACCTTCATAAAGCTACGGCTAGTGTGGAGATCTCCGTAGGGATAACCTAATTACCATAGCGTCTATTAGAACAGTCAATATTTGATAATGAAACATTCAGAAAGCCACAACTATCCAGCAAATCATTGTAGAAAACCAAGTGTTAACATATCGGCAATTAGCATAAGTCATTTGCAAACTGATTTAAATATGGCGAAGCTTTGTGGCCTCGGAGCGTTTCTAGTTTAAGTATAGATCTACATTATTTACCTTATTATCCTAGCATTACTTTTCCACTTATTTTTCTACGTAGTTAGCCATCACCTGCGAGTATCTATTTGCCATATGATAATTCCCGTTGTGTTATATAACATTATCCTACAATACACGATGATAATTTTGTTCATTGCACAATTTTATCCCCTTGAGAATAAAACCGGCATTTTGGATTTTCAATACCATAGATTGCTACAGTTTCGCAAGATAAGATTCTAAATGGCGTAAATATATATATATACATTATCTCTAGTTGAAACAAAAACAAGGTGTATCCTGTCAGACGCTCTGCCTATTTAAGTTTAAATGACCCCGTAACAAGTTCATAATAAAACCTGATCAACAATATATCATTTTACTCAACGAGGTTTTAACTAGATTACTTCAAAAAAGACTGGGTGTTATACTTTATGCTGCACTGACTACCATAATATAGATCGCGACCCTACGAAATATCATATATTTCTATTTACTGGCTTTAACCATCATGACATTCACTAAATACTCAATATTAACTGTGAAATGAGCACCAAGACACTTGCTAATGCAACCTTGGTTGTTTCAAGAGTGATTATCCGCTTTACAGTGTGTCAAACTACTTGCTATGATAAAGATACCACCCCATTAACTGTCTTACGTCTGCCATATACTCCATTTAAGCGAAATAAGTATTGGAGAGCTTGTCTGAACACGTCACATCCCATGAGAAATGCGTAATAAGACACTTGTTAACGGAAAATTGATTATCGTCTTGAAAATTTGAGACATTGCGCTGAAAATATACTTGAAAGCTTTTATCGTCTCATACTCTTCAGAGTATAAATCGTCAGAAAGGAAAGTATTTGTATATGGTAACTCCATTTAAGCAGAATAACTAATCGACACCTTGCATCAACAACTCATGTAAAATATTGAATTCTTATGAAGACAATTGTTAATGCAACTTTGACTATTTCACGAGGGACTATCAGTATATTGCACTGCTTAATTTGAAACAGACTCGATCCTACGAGATACATTTTAGTTCAAATAAGCACCTATTGGGCATGATAGTTAATCGAGACTCAGCTTAGACCCTTCATACCAAATGTCAAATGTTTACCAAGAAAATTGTTAATGCAACGTTGATTATGTCAAGAGAGATTACCCGCATTACATTACTATGAACTCCTTAATATGATAAAGATACAATCCAATTAACGGTCATATTTTTGCCATATACTCTCTTAATACGAAATAATTAATCGAGACCTAGACTAAACACTTCATATCGATTATTACATCCTTATAAAGGCACTTGTTAATGTAGCTTTGATTATGTCAAGAGAGATCACCCGCATTACAGTACATTGAAATGCTTACTACGATACAGGTACAACTCTATGAACTGTGTTATGTTTGCCATATACTCCCTTAATGCGTAAAAATTAATCGAGACCTAGACTAAAAATTTCGTATCAAATAGTAAATCCCTATAAAGACACTTGTTAATGCGACTTTGATTATGTCAAGAGAGATTACCCGCATTACATTATGTTGAACTTCTATTATATAAATTCAACCTTATTAACTGACGTATGTGTGCCATATACTCACTTAATACGTAATGATTAATCGAGACCTTGCCTAAACACTTCGTATCAAACTTTTAATCCTGATAAAGTCACTTGTAAGTTCATCCTTGATTATGTCAAGTGACCAAATCTGTTATTAGTACGTCAACTTCAAATCTATGATGCAGATACCACCTTATTATCTCCCTAATGTTTGCAATATCGTCTAGCGTAATAATGAAGCGAGACCGAGGCTAAACACCTCATACGACATCTTAAGCCCCTTTAAAGACACTTATCAATGAAACCTTGATTATTTCAAGAGAGATTATCCGCTTTACAATACTTTGAACTCCTTACGCTGATACAGGTACCGCCCTATTTATTGTCTTATGTTTTCCCTATACTCCTTTAAAGCCTAATGCTTAATCGAGACCTTGCCCAAACACTTCATAATGAATATTAAATCCTTGGAAAGACACTGTTAAATGCATATTTTTTCTTTCCACAGAGATTATCCGCTTCACAGTAAGTTGCACTCCACAATATTAAGATACTACCCTATTAATTGTTTTATATTTGCAATATAGTCATTTAATCGTAATAATCCATCGAGACCTTGCCTAAACTCTTAACTTCCATTGTTACGTCCTTATTAAGACACTTGCCTATGCAACTTTGCTTATTCCAAGAGAAATTGTCCGCTTTATATTATTTTGAACTCCCTACTATTGTAAAGATTCTAAGCTGCTAACTATCTTATGTTTGCCATATACTTCTTTTAAGCATGATAACTATCAAGAAAAAGGCTAACGTCTTGATATCAAGTGCAAAATCCCTATAAAAACTATTGTTAATGTAGCTTTGATTGTTCCTAACAAGGTTTTCCGCTCTGCACTACGCTGCACTGCTAACTATGATACAAATACCATCTTACGAAATACATTACATTTGCCACTGTCTCCTTTTAGGCGTAATAATTAATCGAGACCTTGCCTAAACACTTCTTATCCATTGTGAAATGTTTATCTAGACGATTCCTGATGCAACGTTGTATATTTGAAGACAGATCATCCCCTTTGCAGTCTGCTGATTTCCTTACAATGATACAGGTACCACCATTTCTAGTGTCCCATTTTACCATATGTACTCCTTTCATCTGTAATAATTGATCGAGACCATCCCTAAACACTTCACATTATACGTTAAATGTTTATCTGGACACCTTTTGTTGCAACGTTGTATATTTGAAGACAGATCAGCCCCTTTGCAGTCTGCTGACTTCCTTACAATGATACAGGTAGCACCATTTCTAGTGTCCCATTTTACCATATGTACTCCTTTCATCTGTAGTAATTAATCAAGACCATGCCTAAACACTTCACATTATACGTTAAATGTTTATCAGGACACCTTTTGTTGCAACGTTGTATATTTGAAGACAGATCATCCGCTTTGCAGTCTGCTGACTTCCTTCCAATGATACAGGTAGCACCATTTCAGGTGTCCCAATTTTTCAAGAGGGGTTATCTTTCATGGAGAACTTGCATAAACACTTCATATCAAATATTAAATCATTACTAAACACACTTGTTAATGCAAAATTGACTATTTTAAGAGTGATTATACGCTTTACAGTACTTTGAGCTCCTTACTATGATACAGATACAACTTTTTAAACTGTCTTTTGCTTGTCATATACTCTCTATAAGCGAAACACGGAACGGAGACTTTGCCTGAACATGTTATATCAAACATTGAAACCTTTGAAAGGCACTTGTTAATGCAACCTTACACTAATATGAAGTCCTTGCTGTTATACAGAAAAATACCTTATTGACTGTCAGATGTTTGCCATGTACTTCCTATAAGCGTAATAATTAATCGACACCTTGCCTAAACACTTCATTTAAAACGTCAAATTCTTATCAAGATACTTGTTAATGCAACCTTGTTTATTTCAAGAGAGATTATCCGTCCTAGAGTATATGCAAAATCTTGCTATGATTCAGATACCACCCTGTTAAATGTCTTTTATAAGCAACATAGCCCTCTCAGGCGTAATAATTAATCGACACCTTGCCTAAACACTTCCTTTAAAACGTCAAATTCTTATCAAGAAACTTGTTAATGCAACCTTGTTTATTTCAAGAGAGATTATCCGTCCTAGAGTATATGCAAAATCTTGGTATGATTCAGATACCACCCTGTTAAATGTCTTTTATAAGCAACATAGCCCTCTCAGGCGTAATAATTAATCGACACCATTGCTAAACTCTATATTTCCATATCAAATGTGAGACGCATATCAAGACCCTTGGTTTACCGTATCTTGAACACCGTAGTTTGATGCAGGTACCACCATTAACTGCTTTTTGTTTGCCACATACCTCTTTCGAGCACAATAGACAATGGAGACCATGCCAAAACAACTCATATCAAATATTAAATCATTATAAAGCACACTTGTTAAAGGAACCATGACTATTTCAAGAGAGATTATGCGCTTTACAGTACTTTGAACTCCTGACTATGATACAGATACAAATTTATAAACTGTCTTTTGTTTGCCATAATCTCCCTATAAGCGAAATAATTAATGGAGACCTTGCCTTAACATGTCATATCAAATATTAAAACCTTTTAACGACACTTGTTAATGCAACCTTGTTTATTTCATGAGAGATTATCCGCTTTACATTCGTTTGAGCTCCTAACTATGATACTGATGCAACGTTGTTAGCTATCTTATGTTTGCCATATACTTGCTATAAGCTTAATAATTAATTAAAACTTTGCCTAAACACTTCGCATAAAATATTAAGTTCTTATGAAGACACTTGTTATTGCAACTTTGTATATTTCAAGAGAGATTATCTGCCTTACCGTACTTTCAACTCTATACTTTGATACATATGCAACATTATATAGTCCCTTATGTTTGCATTATAATCCTTTCAAGCATAATATTTAATCGAGACCTATAAACACTTCATATCAAATATTAAGTACTTATAAAGACACTTGTTAATGCAACCTCAAGAGAGATTATCCACTTTACCTTAAGTTGGACTCATCACTCTGATACACATAGCAACAATTGAAACGTCATATGTTTGCCAGATACTCACTTTAAGCCTAAGAAATTATCGAGACCTTCAGTAAACACTTCATAACAAATGTGAGACGCATATCATGACCCTTGTTAATCCAACCTACATTATTTTAAGAGAGACAATCCACTTCAAAGTAACTGTAACACCCTGCTATGATTCAAATGCAATCCTACTGACTGCCTTATTGTTGCAATGTGTTCCTTTATGCATAACAAACTAATCGAAACTCCGGCCTAAACACTCCATATCAAATGTGAAACGCTCATAAAGAGACTTGATAATACAACCTGGCTTAGAGTATATCCAGCACATTGCTATGATTTAGATACCCCTCCACTGACTGTCTTATGCTTGCAATATAGCGCTCATAACCACAATAATTAATCGAGACCATGCCTACACATTCCCTATCAAACGTGAGAAGCATATCAAGAGCCATGTTAATGCAACCTTCGCTATTTTAATAGAGATTATCCGATTTAGAATAGATGAAACATATTGCTATGATTCAAATACCACCCTAATATCTGTGCTGTGGCCGCAATACAGATGTGTTAAGAAAATAATTAGTAATAGTTAATGGAGACCGTGCATAATCACTCTATATCAAATCAGAAACACTTATGAAGACACTCGTAAAAGCAACCTGCGCTATTTCAAGAGAGATTCCCTCTTACAGTATATCTATCGCCTTGCTATGATTCACATACCAAACTATTATCTGTGCTGTGGCCGCAATACAGATGTGTTAAGGGAATAATTAGTAATAATTAATGCAGACCGTGCATAATCACTCTATATCAAATCTGAAACACTTATCAAGACACCTGTTAAAGCAACCTCCGTTATTTCAAGAGAGATTATCCCCTTTGCAGCATACCTATCAGATTGCTATGATTCACATACCACACTAGGATCTGGGCTGTGGGTGCATTACGGCTGTGTAACGGGAATAATTAAAAATATTTAGTCGAGACCCTGCCTAATCACTCTATATAAAATATGAAACACATACCAAGAAAATTATTAATGTAACCTCTATTATTTCAAGAGAACTATCCCCTTAACAGTATATCTATCACCTTGCTAGTATTCAAATACCATCCTATCATCTGTGCTGTGGCTGCATAAGACTTGTGTTAAGGGAATCTTTGACAATAACTAATGGAGACCCTGCCCAATCACTCTACATCAAATCTGAAATACTTACCAAGACACTTATTAATGCAACCTCTATTGTTTCAAGAGAGATTATCCCCTATGCAGTATGTCTATCACATTGCTAGGATTCACATACCACCCTAGTATATGTGCTGTAGCTGCCATACAGCTGCGTTGCGGAAATAATTAATAATAACTAATGGTGGCTGTTCCTAATCACTCTGTATCAAATCTGAAAAACTTATCAAGACACCTGTTAATGCAACCTCAATTATTTCAAGAGAGATTATCCCCTTTGCAGTATGTCTATCACCATGCTTTTATTCACGTACCACACTAATTTATCTGCTGTGCCCGCAATACAGCTGTGATAAGAAAATAATCAATAATAGCTATTGGAAACCTTGCCAAATCACCCTATATCAAATCTGAAACACTATCAAGACACTTATTAATGTAACCTCCATTTTTTCAAGAGAGTCTATCCCATTAACAGTATATCTATCACATTGCTATGATTCACATACCACCCTAGTATCTCTGTGCTGTGGCTGTATTACATCTGTGTTGAGGGATTCATTGATTATAACTAATGGAGACCCTGCCCAGTCACTCTATATAAAATCTGAAACACTTATCAAGACACTTATTAATACAAACCT